>JARFOD010090638.1:0-17871 GCA_031763545.1 Mopalia muscosa | reverse complement strand
CGACAGCTAAATGGACAATGATCCAGTGGTCGACAGAAATTTAACAATACAATTTGTTCAGTTATTTTGAGACGATCGATCTTCATTTTTGCCGAAAAGTGCACCCACAGGTATAATGTTGTCTGGAAGCCTCAATATCTTCTACATCACTCTGATAGGACCACTAGATCTAAATGTTCTCTATAAACAGTGTTTTTTATTAGGCTGACGGATTTACATCGTGTGACCCACTCATAAGCTTGATGGTCTACATACGCTCTCGATCACGTGAATGGTACATCCAAGTAGGACCCCTAAGTCATGGCCCAGGCAGGTCAAAGGTCTCCTCGAAGTCGGAGAAATATCATCAGAAGACAAGGGATCTTGGCAAACAAGATAATTCCAAGGCAAGGGTCACTGCACAAGACAATGCAGACTTATAATGTTCATTGAAGAGAGATTTAATAAAGACGATCTTCTTCTCCTGATTGCCTCGGGAAAATCGCCAAGCTATATGGGATGGAGACAAACAATATCATTTGTATGCATATTGGCCTGTATCACAAATATTGCTAACAAATTGTTTTATGTATAGTGGTGCGTTGCCTCCAGTCACAACAACTAAACAAACGCATACAAAAGGCATATGTTTTTCTCAAACATTGTTTCGAATGATTCTTTTAACATTATTCGACATCCAATTTACTTGCCTTAATTTTAATGCCAGATTTTATAATGTACAATGTGATCATGCTCTGCTTTTGGTAAAACCCTTGGTAAAATCCGCACGGGGATTGCCAGTGCCCCATTTTGTGACTCCATTTACCAGAGGCTGACAGATATCCATCATTCTGTGATTCCAGAGGTCGACAGATAAACATCATTCTGTAAACGGTACATCCAATAAACAGAAATAAACCCCGACGACAGTCGACATACGGATGAGAAGTCATGGTGTATATACTGATTCCAGGACATTGCGATGTGACAAATGATTGGCTTTTGACGTGTAATCCGGCTTAATAACTATGGAGATTTAGCATTTCTTTTGATAACAGTAATGCAAGAAGAAAATAAATAAAAACAAATCCAAACAGACATAATTAGATCACGTTTCCAGTCCGTCCCATGAGTGATTTGTGTAATTGAGTATTTCCAGAGTAACTTGTTCATTCACGCAGTGTTCAGCGGCCAGGCCTTTACAGACCCTCTCTGTTTGCAATTTCTTTCTTTAGGATTTGATCTGTCAAACAACTGCTTAATCGATTTGATTAAAACCGGAAGCTGGCTTATACTAACGTACAGCTCGCTTGGTAATAAACCTAGTACCATTTTGAACGTGTAAATGTATCGATATTAGCTGAAACAGCGTAATTTGTGCGGTCGTAGCAGGACAAATTACAGCGGTATAAATATACCAGGACTGTCCTCGATGTCATTTAGCTGTATATCAATACCATTTTTAAAGATACTAGTCACCCAAATCAAACAAGTTATAAAGATACTAACGAGTTTAATCATTTTCAAAATGAATACAATTTTATGTTGACCGTAATAAAACATTTTTCAATTTTTATGCACATGCAAAGTAGAGACAGTAATGGTGTGGGTTTATCCCAAATATCAAAGTCTGCATTAAAAAGCTAGATGGTACTTGGTGGTTACCAAATGTGCTAAATTTCATAAGAATGCTTAATCTTGCTGGATGTATCGCTGACGGATGTCACAATCCTAGTCACATGATCAGGAGGAAAGGGGAGGGTGCTCCCATTTTCCCACCATATTGAGTATGGCAGTTTATAAAACAAACAATCCGTCTTCATATAGCCGAAGGACATTTAATTTATGTATCGTAATAATAAGTATTTATTCTTTCCGCATTTTTTTCTTTTAACGAAATTTGTTTATGAAAATGGACTTAAAAAACGAACTCTTATAAAATAAATATACTACCATTGGCGGGCAGCGAAAGCAATCAGGGAAGCAGCCCTAAAAACAAAATGGCAACGATTCCAGTTCATAAAACTGAAATACCATCGAGTCCGACGATGACCCACATAGGTCAATCTTGTTCTATTATACATTGTTTCAAATATTGTTTTCATAAATGCCCTAATATGAATCCCAATCGTTTAGCACATTGAATTTACCGAAAAGTCCATATTCATTGCTTTTATCCGTATGGTCAACCAGACAACTTCAGTTCTGGTCTTTTCAACCTTCAATGTTGAATGGATACAATCCATTAATAAATAAAAACTGGCGCTCAGTTGGGTCCGCCTTCATCAGCTCTGTACTGACATTTGCATGTTGTGCATTTCGAACTTAAATAAAGAAGTGGGAAATGGAATTCCTGTGCACCATTAGCACTGAACAGACACTTTCAGGTTCTGACTTGAAGCATTAAGTAAAATATCATGCGATATTATTTGATACCAAAACCAGACAACAATTTAACATAATATGTTATGTTAATGTTTAGTATTGTAGTCACCCCTCACACTTTTGTTGTTTCCCTTTTTTTCGTAAAGAGAAAATCAGGATCATCCTAAATAGAAAAGGTAGACACGTCATGATGCTGACATTCTAAAATACAGAACAAAACAACTGAGACGAGTCATCAGAACGAAAAAGCATCCATATAGGCCTACTGCATCAGTCGAGTCTTCGTGTACAAAAGTGGACCATATTACACACTGACAAATGAACCCGGACCAGATTCATGTCAATACCAAATGCTGAACTAGAAATCAATCTGCATGTCTACAAAATGACTGGCGAAGGGCTTATGCAGAGGGCGGAGATGATACGGTTAAGCGGCCGTAGTGTATACATAACTAATTCCTGGGCATTGAGACGTTACAGAAGATTGGCTTTAGACATGTCACACAGCTAACTAACCATAGGGTGGCTTAAAATGTCTTTCGACAACAGTAATTAAAAAAACAAATAAATGAAAGAAAAAACAAACAAATCTAAAATATATAATTACATCACGTTTCTAGTCAGTCCCATGAGTGACTGGTGAAATGGAGTATTTGTAAAATAACTGTACATTCACCCCTGTTCATTGGTCAGACC
The DNA here is from genome assembly GCA_031763545.1 of Mopalia muscosa. Classification (NCBI taxonomy): domain Eukaryota; kingdom Metazoa; phylum Mollusca; class Polyplacophora; order Chitonida; family Mopaliidae; genus Mopalia; species Mopalia muscosa. The sequence continues at coordinate 14,811 of JARFOD010090638.1, read as the reverse complement.
GTTCCGTTTGTAATCTTTTTATTCAGGATTTCATCTGTCTCAGAACTACTCGATTATGTCTGACTACCTATCTTTGTTCTAGTTAGGTGCACGATTGGCTTGTCACGCACTTTCTCTCGTTACTTGTCATCTACAGGCAGCCACCCAATCAATGTGTTATCTATAACGTCACGTGTATAGTTTTACTTGAATAAATTATTATAGTACCAAGTGTGCACCATAGTGACTTGTTTGAGGTATCCCTGACAGACATATTTGAGTATCTTACTCGGCCTCAGGTAAATTAGGGAGTCGGACAAGACTAGGGGAATTGGTTCATTTGGGTTTTCCACGTGAGCGAAATTTAAGCCAGTTTCCGTCGACCACCGTGTAGAAAGTTAGATACCTAAAAATAAAGCCCCAGTACGATTGTCTAAGTCTCCATGTTTAGTTACAAAGAGGTGTCAGACTCAGTCCGCAAATATACAGGATACAATACACATCATTTAACGTCTAATATTTTCCACAATAAAAATAAATTTACTGAATTAGTTTTATTTCGGCGAACACATTTAAAACGGAAGCTTGAATGAAGTTTGAGAAAAACTGAGAAAGGAAAGAAATACACACATTATAATATATAATTTGTTAATGTCTCAGGAAAACATAACACATTCAGTTTGAAGTAGGATGTTCACTTTTATCTGACTTTCCATCAACACCATGTTATCAAAAGGAACGCAGTCTGATTAATCATTGCACACGATATTGGTTGTAGGGTCGACAGCTAGACGGTTAACAAAAAAATGTCTCAAGTTGCTAAATATTTAATTCGATTTTCAGATGTTCAGACACTCCCGCATGTTTGTCTTCTACAAAATATAATTACATGTATGTATAATTTAATCAACATCGTTGTGATTAATTTTTAGAAATATATATTGATTTTAATGCATTCATTGCAATTTCTCTTTCCAGATAATTAAATTAGGTCTTGCTGTTTGCAGATGTTGCACATTCCTAGAAGAATATCCTCTCACTGGTTTAAAAGGATTGGGAGCAGGGCCGGATGATAAACCAGAGGCTCCAAGCACTTATAAGATGTTGGTGCCCCATTTACACGTACCTCGATCGGATCTTTTATTTCGGTTCCGGGTTACCTCCCCTGGTGAAAAGGGGCGACATGTCAGCGCGCCACCTCGATAGTGTCAATGCCACTGCAGCAAAGCGCCACCAAAAAGATGTTTGCAATATTTAGGTGTTTGTAAAATTCATCGATATGTTTTGTGTCAACCGAAAATCCATTTTAAAATTAGTTTTATTAAATTTTAAAAATAAAATCTGACAGGAGAAGGTGGTGGGTTTTTTTTTTTTACAATTATTACCAGTGAAATCTTGTGGCATGAGAAATTTCACGGGTGTACGAGCTTTTAATCCCCTGCAATTTGACCAATATTGTTAATTTCGTAGTTAAATTAATATATTTCAGTTTATTTAAACCATGGTCAGAAATGATATTATGGACATTAAAGTATTCACATCAGAGGATATGTAAATTTTCGTACCGGTACTTATGTGAATCTTCATTATGGGACTACCCTTCTAGCTAAAGGTGAAGTACAATGTTGGGTATTTGTGGTTACAATTAAGATGGCCGGTACATAGCGACTTACCAAGGTTTGTAAAAACATTATGCTATGAATATCAATTCCGCATATCTTCCATTACCAAATGTTATGCAATGTGTAGTTAAACCCCTAGAAAAAATACAGACCAATCGGTAGAAATAAAAAATCGGAATCTCGCAAACTGAAGACGGTTTTTTTAGGATATTATAATAAATTCAGGGAGTAAACAACGCCAGCCAACCATATTTAGCATTGACATTTATATACATAATTAAGCTTGCACATGATTTACCGATGATTTCACATCCGATTCAAGTTTCGAGGTTTCGTTTTTTAAAAAATCAGCGCTGTTTCTTTAAATGTATTGTATTTTATTTTGCAGATTCGGGTAAATGTACATAAATATTGAGAAAAAACCCATATATTTGATACATGCTTTTGATAGCAATATAAGCGTATCGCTTAATGTGTACATCATTACAATAAAGTTTATAAAAAAGTGAAGTTTAACAGTATTTTCGTTTTTTTGGGATTACACTTTCTTAGTTTGAAAAGATTCTAGTTCAGGAAATTGTGCAGGTTGAGACCCGTGCGGGAATCCAACCCACGACCCTCAGAGTTAGGCACCGAATCGCCAGCAGTAAAAGCAGGCCACCTAGACCACTCAGCCACCCCGCCTTCTAGAAGTAAAATCTTAAGGTTATTTCACTCCCATGACGGCGTGACAGACGGCGGGGGAATGAAACCACAGAGGACACCACTGGCAACAAACAAAGACCAGACATGGCAAATACAGGACAACCACAGGACGAATACAAAGACATCCAAACAGTTCTGCTTCATATGGTCGCTCTTAGAGCATAGGGGAATCAGAGAGTCCTTCCCAATCAGGACCGGATTATAAGACCCATATAATGCCCTAAGCACTTAAAATATTTTGATATCCATGTAAATATGCTATTCAAAATATAAACAAAAGAAAACCATAAAATCAAATTTTGTTCTCAAAAAATGTTTTTATTTCTAGTTGATAGACTATCAGTGCCAGTTTTGCATTGGTCATTTTAATTTTTTCACATGTAATTTTAGTTTAATACAGTATTTAAGAATTTCCGTTTATAAATTTGATTATCGCCAATGTTCTGAAGGACAAATAAAATGCACTGTCCTATTTTACTTAATGCTGAAGACAGATTTTTTATTTTTGTTTATTTGTTCCCAAAACCTATTTTGAAACTAGATCAATGTGAATTTATGACTGTTTGTTTATGTTGGGCACAGCTTGTTTAGTAAGCGCAATGGTTAGACATATGCTGTTTATTGAGTGAAAATATGTAATGCTATAAAAAAATAATGGAATGCATTGGGTAAACTCACGTTACTATTTATGCCATACGTTTATGAGGACATACTCTCCGCTAGTTGGCCAAGGGTTTGTATTTGACTTGGCAAAAAATTAGCAGAACACATCCTACTAAATCGGGTTTTATAACGAATTAATCACAGTGAAAAGTCCTAACAGAATTGAAATAATCTCCAGGTAGTCAGATATGGCTCTATTACAGTATAAAGATACACGTATAAAGTAATACTTAGAAAGGAAAGACTTGCTATGATGTGTTTGTTTACTTATCTGACCAATGAGAAAACAGACGATTCTTAGAGTTTAGGTAACGCCTATGTAACATAGGTTGCCTTAAAACTCAGATCTTAAAATAACAATATTAAACCATACCACGTTGTATAATAAAGGAATGTATTCGGGCATATGGCTTACATACTGTCAATAAAGATATAAATATATATGTAACCAATCAGAATTGACCTTTAGGGTTTATTGAACGAGAGAACTAAGGGAAGAAATATATTGAGTTAAGTAAGTTACAGCTGGGTATTCATCAAATAAAACCAAAGAAAATAGTACAAACTAAAGAAGCTCACAATTTTTTTTATTGTTCTGAACAAAGTTCTATTAGGAGAATCAAATATTATCCTCTATTATAAGCTGGCTATAGTTATATCGATAGTTTTGGCACTAGATTAATGAGACAGCCCGAGTCATGGCGCATGCACACGTCAGTCCTCGGCATCGGTGCTATCGCGTGAGGTAAAGATACAATTGTATAAAAAGCACTAATCCCACAGGACTTTTTGAAGTTTATTTAAAGGGTTACATCTGCGAGAACAATCAAACCACTAAACCAACAAGACTTTTTGAAGTTTATTTATATGGTTATATAAGCACAATCAAACCAAGAGGTATTCCAGCATGTACCTCAAAGCACTGAGTCCATCTGAAAGCAAACAGAGATAGAAAACAATTAGTGTCAGTTCAAAATCCTCAAACGAAAAAAATAAAATCAAATGTTTTATTTCAGCTCTTACCGGTGTGGACTTGTTTTCGTCTTTAGATTTCGTCTCTGCCTTTTTGTAGTCCTGGTAGTAGAAATTCCTAACGAGATGGGATATACATCTGGGATCCACGTCAGCCTTGTTAACACGGCCTGGTAAAATTGGTATGGAATTTACAGATAAAACAAACACAGTTTGTATTAGGTAAAAGATAAGAAAACCTCAACGTTCAGTGAATTTGAACACCTTCGATTCTATCAGACGTTACATGAGCATAATGGATACGGGAGATAACTCTGGGGGATTTACTTTCAAATTAGCTTCAACAGTCGATGATGTCATCTGATCTACATATTGTTCACATTGCAGCCACAAACTAACACAGCCATAAACTGTGAAGTGTGTTGTATTGTTGGGAAATAAATGTTCCTCAAGTGATAAAAAAATACAGCATGACTGGTGGAGACCTACTGCTCGAAGCAAGGGGGCTGATACCTTATAAGCTGAAAGACTATTGTTTGTGATAATAATGAATAAGTTCGCGAATGTACCATTCTAGTCCGCATCACGACAACAGCAAATATTTTAGTTTTGCAGGTAGCATCTAATTCTTACCTGTAATCAGTGTGACGATTATCCCGACCAGAATCGTTACGAAGATACCAAGTGGAGGGTATAACATATAGGATAAAGAATACAGTTTATCCAGGCCCCATCTGGATTTAAAAAAAGAGGTAAAACTACAAATATTTTAAAGTTGCGAAATGAGTGAAATTTTACCACACGACCTTTCATTTCTTTCATATAAAAAAAATATGGATATGGCTCAGAGAGCTAATTGGCAACATGGAACCAATTTGATTGTATTGTCCTATAGGTTTGTCATTGGTTTTCGTCAGTAGTGTCAAGGGTGCTTTCAATAATCCATTCGGCTGGCACGCTATTATTGGAGAAATAACCTTATGCTGGGGCAGTGACACGCAAATAACTGGGTTTCCATCAAAACATAACCCCTGTGGCGGTTTTTTGCTATACTGTCCACAGCTGTATTTCCAGTGACACGCAAATAACTGGGTTTCCAGCAAAGCAAAACTCCTGCGATGGTTTTTCGTTATGCTGTCCACAGCTGTTTTTCCAGTGACACACAAATAACTGGGTATCCAGCAAAATAGAACGTATTGTTCTGTGGCTTTTAGACTTTCATTGGAAATGTACAATATTGAAGGCTGGTTGACTGTAAAGCTTGAAGGAAAGACAGCTGATCACTGCAGACACCGGCTTTCTGAAGATGGTGGTTGGAGATAAGGTCTAAAGCCAGTGCTTACGAAGAAAACAATTAGGCGAGATAAAACGGCTTTCTGAAGATGGTGGTTGGAAATAAGGTCTAAATCAATTTGGCGAGATAAAACGTAATGATGCATCGATTGATTAATATAGTTTAAAATCTTAAAGGCAAGACAGTATATCACTGCAGACACCGGAATTCTGAAGATGGTGGTTGAAGATAAGGTCTAAAGTCAGTGGAATAGCCATAGCTTAAGCAGTAAAGATTAACACAGGTGAAGGTAGAGGAAGAGAGGCCTCGTGCTGCAACCAGACAGCTGCAGCTGCCATCCTGTCCTCACTCTTCGTTTCATCGGAGTGGTTCTCATAGTCATTCCTTATCTCACCAAATCTCTGCAGAAAACGCCGCAGTCATTTGTCGGACTTCTTTTGACCTCCAGGGTCAAAGAGAAGCCTGTGTCTTAGAAACATCTAAAGCGGACAGAATTTATTGAATTTTTTTCCAAAACAATTCCAGAGGTTACTGGAAGCTAGCTGCTGGTGCAGCCATGTATTTACAAAAAATAACAATAAAATACTGCCCCATTATAACTTGTCTATTTCTTTCCAATGCATGATGCTGATTTTCAGTTGATAAAGCTCTTCTGTTATCTCCTTGAATGCAACTTCCTTCCTTGTACGTTCTCTATATTCTATGCAATTTATATTTAAAAGACAAGGTCTTGCTGACTAACACATCACTAAGTCTTTCCTTTTCGCGATTGAGCGATTTCATTCGGTCATGTGTCCCCTGCAATCGGTACGGCATCAAACCGCAACCAATCATTGTGCTACTATTCTCGTTACATGTTCGTTCTGTGATTTCGGCTTTATCTACGGAGTCGACAGGCTCTTCAAACGCGTGGTATGTGTCCTTGCAGCATATACACGGGTTTACACTAACGAGAATAAAACCCACCTACTTCTGTTTGGAACGTAAATTACACCATATCTTGCAAACTGTAAACCCGTGTAATGTCTGCATGGGGGCTTAAAGTCCCTTAGAGTTAATAAACTCCCCCTGTTGAACTTACCCATCGTATGGAATATCCGTGTAAACTGGGTCGTTCGCCATGTATGTTGTTAGATCCTGTAATAATGAAGTCACATTGGCCAATTCCGTCGTATTGACTAACTGTTTTGCATTCATGTCGCTTGTTAGAACGTCCACACCACACTGATCAGATAATGCTGGTAGTAATTTTGGTATGACAATGGTGGTTGAACCAAACGCCACCCAAAAAGTCATCCCCAAGCCAGAAAAAACTCCTGTAAAAATTCCCTACAAAAGAAACGTGATGAAACGATACAATTAGCAAAACAAAATTGTTTTAAAATAACGACATCAAGGGCAAAACAATAAATGTCTTGACAACATGCGTGGATATGATTTGAAAAAAAAAAAAAATGGTTCCAAAAGTTTTTAATTCAAAAGTAGGAAACCAAATTTAACATTGGAAGAACCCAGCTGCCTCATGGGTAAGCTATTGTTGAGGACTTCGTTAAACACATATTGAAAACATCTGGAAGTAAGCCTATGCTAAGAGAGAAACAAAATTACCACTTACTATTGAATTCACCCACGGGAAGAACATCCCTAGCACAAACATGGCACAAGTTGGGCCAGTGACAGAGAACAGGAAAAAATTGATAAACTGAAAGAGGAAAAAACGTTACTCTCATTATCTAGCCATAGCTATAATAATTATGTCGTTTATAATAAATAGTTTGCGTTATTGAAAAAAAGGGAAAGGAGGACGGACTATAAGTTTGCATTAATCATTCTTAATAATTTATTTGTGCCATCCAATTAAATCTCATTAATTGACAATACTTATTCCGCCAGAGCTAATAGCCTGTCACGGAAAGATTCAGTGACAGCTAAGAAAGCACTCGACTCAATTTGTATACTGCTATAGCTGTACTTTCACTTTTTTCACCCGAATTCATAGATCCATTCCAAGAAACAAGGTGTAACCGATCACAGGCCCAACTCCAAGAAACAAGGTGTAACCGATCACAGACCCAACTCCAAGAAACAAGGTGTAACCGATCACAGGCCCAACTCCAAGAAACAAGGTGTAACCGATCACAGGCCCAACTCCAAGAAACAAGGTGTAACCGATCACAGATCCAACTCCAAGACACGGGGTGTAACCGATCACAGACCCAACTCCAAGACACAAGGTTTAACCGATCACAGATCCAACTTCAAGAAACAAGGTGTAACCGATTACAGACCCAACTCCAAGAATCAAGGTGTAACCGATCTAAGACCCAACTCCAAGAAACAAGGTGTAACCGATAACAGACCCAACTCCAAGACACAAGGTGTAACCGATCACAGACCCAACTCCAAGACACAAGGTGTAACCGATCAAAGACCCAACTCCAAGAAACAAGGTGTAACCGATCACAGACCCGACTCCAAGATACAAGGTGTAACCGATCACAGACCCAACTCCAAGAAACAAGGTGAAACCGATGAGAGACCCAACTTCAATAAACAAAGTGTAACATATCACAGACCCAACTCCAAGACACAAGGTGTAACCGATCACAGACCCAACTCCAAGACACAGGGTGTAACCGATCACAAATCCAACTCCAAGAAACAAAGTGTAACCTATTGCAGATCCAACGTCAAGAAACAAGGTGTAACCGATCACAGACCCAACTCCAATAAACAAGGTGTAACCTATCACAGACCCAACTCCAAGAAAGAAGGTGTAACCGATCACAGACCTAACTCCACGAAACAAGGTGTAACCGATCACAGACCCAACTCCAAGAAACAAAATTTAACCTATCGCAGATCCAACTCCAATAAACAAGGTGTAACCGATCCCAGACCCAACTCCAAGAAACAAAGTGTAACCTATCACAGACCCAACTCCAATAAACAAGGTGTAACCTATCACAGACCCAACTCCAAGAAAGAAGGTGTAACTGATCACACCCCAACTCAAAGAAACAAGGTGTAACCGATCACAGACCCAACTCCAAGAAAAAAGGTGTAACTTATCACAGACCCAACTCCAATAAACAAGGTGTAACCGATCACAGACCCAACTCCACGAAACAAGGTGTAACCGATCACAGACCCAACTCCAAGAAACAAAGTGTAACCTATCACAGACCCAACTCCAATAAACAAGGTGTAACCTATGACAGACCCAACTCCAAGAAAGAAGGTGTAACTGATCACACCCCCAACTCAAAGAAACAAGGTGTAACCGATCACAGACCCAACTCCAAGAAAGAAGGTGTAACCTATCACAGACCCAACTCCAATAAACAAGGTGAAACCTTTGACAGACCCCACTCCAAGAAAGAAGGTGTAACCGATCACAGACCCAACTCCACGAAACAAGGTATAACCTATCCAATGATGTTGACACATAGAAGAGGGCCTCAGTTCCATAAACATCATATATGTATAAAGAAAAGAAGAAGAGGGACACTCAGGAGGGGGGAGGGTCTACCCAGCTGGCAACCTGGTGAAATTTAACTGATTCAAGTCCACAAATCACAAAACATAAATAAACCCACCCAGTTGGTGAAATAGTTCATCTTAAAAAATTGGGATTTTTACTAGCAAACACAAAACTTTTCGTTCTTTCTCCAACAGCTAGCTGTGATTGGATTGTGGATGGCCTATTCCGTCATTTCCTATTACTGCTAACTGCATACATAGTAGTTAGGATGAATTGGGGGAAAGAGTGAAACACTTTGTTTGGAAAACAGAAAGTTTTGCTGGGGATCGGCTGCTAGCGTTTTACAGACTGTATGTCAAGTTAATCTCATAAGCATCAAAGTGCCACCCACGTAACCTGAGAGAGAATCATACCTGCATCAAAGTGCCACCCACAGAACCCATGAGGAATGCCGTACCCATTGAAAGTCCACCAGAGATCACCACTGAAATATAATTAATTTAAAAAATTCACTGTTTTGTCATGTCTTCTAGAATCTGAATGTTTTTATTAAAATGCTGGTTTTGACAAATAAATTTATATATTTAAACGAACTAATACCAATTATCCGTTTGCAGGAACGAACCGATTAAAATTGTTAATATAAACAAAAGTCTTTTACGCGAAGGCAAATACCAATGATCTGTCTGAATTAACGAGCAAATGATTTTAAACAACCTTGTGTGTTGGCATTTAATGATTAGTTAATTGGTGTTGTGCGCCGTGCTTAAGAGTATTTCATTTAATGACGGTGTTATTTATTTCCACAATGGTTGACATTGGCACTAGCACAACCAGGATGTGAACTGTTTGTATTATACGTTAAAAAGTTAATCTTCCTCCAATGCTTATTAAAGTAAGACATGCTACTCTTCAAACAATCTACCCTTAGCCAAAATGATGGGGGCATTAACACAGCCTTCTGGATATGTCCCCAACATAGTAACTGTCTTAACTTGGCACTGGCGGGACACGCTTTTTCCTACTGAGAAAACCCTTGGCATAAATTTAATTGTATGCCGTTCAGTGTGGCTTTTCACTGTTTCAGTAAGCAGTCGTCATATATAAGAGAAATACCTCCAAGCCCGACATTAAAACATAAATATGCTGGCTTCAAGCAGTTTTCCCTAAAATAGCTTTACAGCCCTTAAATATACCAGTATAAACATCCAATGAACAATCGAATAGTCAGCACAAACGAGGTATTCCATACATTGTTTCTTTTGCATTAACATGCAGTGGAAATCAACTTTGCCTCATTTATTGGACGAGGAAGATGACCACTGACATTGTCACAGTCCACATTTCGAGTGATTCGGATATGAAACGAGGAAGCCTTTGTGTTTTGACTTTTTAAATACTGTCAGATCAAGAAGAAGAAAAAAGAAGAATTAGTTAACAAAGAGTATGTATATCTATTGTCATTTCAATGTCTCATACCTAAGAGTCTAGCAATCCACATCGATCTTTTGTCAGACATGTTAGGAAAAACTGGTTGAACAAAATCCTTCAAACCAATGGCAGAGATACAGTTTAAACATGATGAGATGGAGCTGCAATAAAAAATCAAAAACATAATATTTGAACTTATCTATAATATTTGGGCCCATTTTTATGCAAACCATAATTACATCAACTCCGCCATATTTTATTTTATTGTCGCTCGCTGTACGTAGATCCTCGGATTACAATATACAGGGATATGAAGATCGGCCTAACACTGGCCCAATTCACACACCAACAGGTACTCGGTATTGTTCTCATTCGTCCGTTTCCGTGTAGACTCTGGTGAATGTGACAGTTGTCAATTTGCATGTGCATCACTATCGCTATTACTACAGCTTAAACGAGTCTCCCTCTTATATAACTTTTGGTTGTTTTAAAGGTCCGCAAAAACATAATTATTTGCCATATACGTAGTGTGATTATATACTGAGGGTGAGCATTAATTTCTCCTCTATTAATGTTCAATATCAGTAATGTTGAAAAAACAAGTTGAATTGAATCCCTTAACCCCCCCCCCCCCCCCCCCCCCCCCCACACACACACACGAAATATTAACATAAACTATTTGCCTGGTTTTTTAAATTACAGTTTTCTCAGTCTAAAAGAAATTTGAAATATTAATTTATCTAAATTGTGAATTGAGCTAAACAAGCAATTAACATCTCTGACAGATCTAAATGGTAGAGAAGGGAATGAAAAACTGCCTTAGGTTTGAGAAACCAAAAAGAGTCCTCCAGGTGGTCGCCTTTTCTTCCTTTATCCGCGAAAACAAGTTTTTTTAGTCCAACTTCAGATAGTTTTTAGACCCAAATGCACTACTTTCGAGTGATAATAATACATTATCTTGCCATTTCATGCGCTCCGTGAGAGACTTCGTGAATTCATCGGAAAATTAAAACGAAAGATTACTGTTACATATCCATGTATATTGTGATCCCAGACCGAACATGTATTTATATCCTTTCATTTGTAGAAGCAACTTCTGAGGGATTTCATCCATTGAGTGGTCTAGAATTAAGTTTAAGAAATCTGAAAGTTTATAAAAGTCTGACAAAATATTGAATGAATAACCCCTATAGTTAGCTATGCGCCTTTGAAGATCATGAACAGTTAAATGATTACTATATTTTGAATCGATAAATTGTGATTGTCAAGTCTGGTGTATTGACCATAACACTTGTTGTCTGTCCCAGATTTGCAATACATGGAAGGTAAACGTTTATGAGATACTTTCTCACCTCAATGATGCGCTAAACAAGTGGGCCAGAAAGAGTCCTGCCAGACTTATTAAATCACGGCTTATCTCCGTCACAAAGTAAGGGAAAATCTGGAAAATACATAAACATGTATGCCATTAACTTCGTTTGTTTCGTTTTTGCGATAGAACACAGCGCGACTACTTCATATTTTATGGTAGAAGACAACGTTACCATTTATTGTTTTGTGCTCGAGCACAACGTATGCACTTTTGGGATAGAACACAAAACGTTACCAGTTTTTACTTGTGTGATAGATGTGTTATTTCACACACAACTGAGAACTTAAAACTATTTAATGAGGGTGTTTTGATCAAAATAATTTTTGCTAGGTCCAAAATACATACAAATTGAGAAATGAACTCAGATATGCACAGATGTATCGGAAATGAACGTGTGTTACAGACATGCGCATATGAATCGGACATGAAAACATCTAACGGACATGAACACACGTATCGGACATGAACTCATATAGCGGACATAGAACGGACATGAACATATGTAAAGTATATGAAAGATGTAACGGACATGAACAGATGTCATAAACAGATGAAAAAGACAATGCATAACGTAACAGGTATGAACAGATGTAATGGGCATGAACAGATGTAATGGGCATGACCAGATTATCGGACATGAACAGATGTAACGGACATGGACAGATGCAAGGATATGAACAGACGTAAGGATATGAACATATATAGTGGACATGAACAGATATAATGGACATAAAGACGCATATCGGATATGAACAGATGCATCGGACATGAATAGATGTAACGGACTTAAACATATGTAACAAACTTGAACAGGTGTCATAAACAGATGAAAAAGACATGGAATAACGTAATAAAATATATAATGGGCATCATCATATGTAACAGGCATGATCAGATGTAATGGGCATGAACAGATGTAATTGGCATGAACAGATGTAACGAACATAAACAGATGTAACGGACATGAACCCATGTAACAGATATGAGCAGGTGTTACCCACATGAACAAATCTAGACATGAACAGATGAAATAAACATATATAGTGGACATGAACAGATATAATTGACATAAAGACACAATATCGGATATGAACAGATGCATCGGACATGAACCGGACATGAAGAGATGTAACGGACATGAACATATATAACTGGCATGAACAGATGTAACGGACATGAACAGATGTAACGGACATGGACATATATAACTGGCATGAATAGATGTAACGGACATGAACATATATAATGGGCATGAACAGATGTAACGGACATGAACAGATGTAACGGACATGAACAGATGTAACGGACATGAACAGATATAATGGACATAAAGACACATATCCAACATGAACAGATGTAACGGATATGAACAGATGTAACGGACATGGTCAGATGTAACGGATATGAACAGATGTAACGGACATTACGGACGGTATTATATATAAAGATAAATAAATTTAACTGTTATGAACAGACCTATTGTAAATGAAGAGCTTGAGTCATATTACTTACTGCATTGGCGTTCTTAATAGCTCCATCAACATATGGGTCACAACGTTTCTTAGTGAAATGAGCGTAAATTGCAAGGGACTCGAAACTTAAAGATATTAGCATTATGTAAAATGCTGGAAGGCTGAGCGGCAGCAGTCTGAAAAAAATAACTTTGACATAATCAAGTGAAACATAATAAAAGTAAATGATTATCAATACAGGCAATAATGTAGTGGTTGGGTGGAAAGATGATGTGTGATCGGATGGATGGGATAGAAGTTGGTAAATTATTCAATTCTCTTAACAAGTGATAAGCTAGTATATTTAGGAAAAAGAGTAGATCGAAATCGAACTTATTGTTACGAGTTCAATTATCATTTAATATAATAAAATCGTCTGGAAAAATATTTTGCTACAAGAGATAAGTAGAGACAAATACAATATTTGCAAAGATAAAACTATACGAGCAGTATGTTCAAGACGATGGTACATGTATAGGGTGATTGCGCGAAGAGCTCATCTTATTTAATAGACTCAGAATGGGAGGATTTTAATACGACATTTACGTGTTGCCCTTTATGTTGTTTCCATACGATATATATTAGTATAAAGATCGAAGAATAAAAAATGAATAAAGACTTTTTATTTATATATTGCTGTATGTGGCTAATGATATCAGTGTTTCTAGTGATATTTTAATGAATTTTTTGTGCATTAAATGAGTTTTTTAATTTAGAATTTCGATTAAAAGAATTTACATAAATTGATATTACTTTACAATTGTTGCGTATGCGTACCCTTGACGCATTGTTGTTCGATTTTTTAATATGAGGTTCAATGACAATGAATTTAGTTTTTCAAATATTTAATGACAGTCCGTTGGCATAAAGGAAATTTCTATTCGATTATAACCTACGATATATCCAGTTTGACAATTGCGACTCGGCTGTAGAACCATAGAAATCCCGAGAAAGCGGTTTTAATGCAAAAAAAAGTTACTTTTAACTTTTATAATACTTGTAACAGATGTTATTTTCAGTTAGTGTAGACATAAAACATATAAAAAATCTAGGCATAAAATGGAAAGGCAGCCTTCGTCTTGCAACTAATAATGTTTTTATAAAGGTTATTTCAGTTTAGTCTTAACGATTACCCATCATACATCAGTCATTTCTGAAATATTCATTAGTAGAGCTAAGAAATGGCTCCTTTCCTATGTAACCTATGTCACAAGAAACATTAAAGCTGGATAAAGGCGACGATGCCGTTGTTATGGAGGTAATAGGCCAAACGTTGCATACTTCTAGTACAAAGAAATCTAGTGAATCTAATGAAAGCGAAATAATGAAAAACTTACTTTTTGGCTTGTGATAGATTTTTGACAGCGACAATCCTCTGAACACTCGATTGTGTAAATGCCAACGAGAAGAACGCAAAAGTGCCTCCAAAAACGGCTGTCCAGAATGATGTACGAATGGTAGGGTCGGGGTTAAACCTGCATAGAGAGGTGATTTATCAGTTATCTGACAACTTAACATTTCCAAAGTTCGCTTGGCAGAAAGTCGGAAGAAATACAGAAATTATGAGCATTCCCATAGTTCAAAAAGTACGTTTACAGAATGTGCACCTGAAAACTCAATGCAAACAGTTGCCGACAAAGACCGTTTTGACTATTTTCCGTCCGGTGAATATTTTGATAATTTAATATTGATAAACGATTTTCCATAACGAATTATTTTCTTTAATCGATAATTCTTGATTAATTTGACACTCTTCAGCAATGTACCACGGCCAAGCT
>JARFOD010090627.1:0-17878 GCA_031763545.1 Mopalia muscosa | reverse complement strand
GGGGGGGGTGTTCTATGCGATTTGAAATGGCACTTAACGGACTCCACGTTTCTGGAGACAAAAAAGGGGCGATTGAGACCGGTTGGATAAGTGTTATCCTAAAGAGAGATGCCGTTTGTAAGATAAGGTTCAATAAGCGAATAATATACGATGAGTAATGTTTGTTTATTAACTTGTTTTCTCAGGTGACAATTTTGTACAGATCGAGTGAATATTTGAGACCCAAGGTAGATGCTCATTAAAAGCAAATCCCAGAAATTTATATTGATTGACATTCGCGTTCGCAGTGCCATTAACAGGTGGGATTATTAAAATAAGTAAAATTTGATTGACAATCATGACTTGTGCTTGTTAAAGGTAAGCCGGTATTACACTTGTTATACTGCCTTTATATTCCGATGAATCACATTTTTTATTTCAATATTGTCGCCACTTTTGGTAATTCCACATGGGCATTATAATGATGGAAAGTGGCGAAGTATTTGAAATGGAAAGCAGTTTAATTGGATATTAAGGCAGAGAGTTATCTAGAAGGACTTATTTAAAGACTGACTCGAAGACAGTGCAGCGCAGCCTCTACTTTCCTTGCGAACAAATCAGTCTTGTCGTTATTGGGTTGATACCTGTCGTAAAACAGAGCTACATGAAAATGGGGAAGGTAAGACGCCAAATTCAAATTCGAATTCAAATTTTTTTATCGGGTCTGCCCTGGGATAAAGATCACAATCCCAACTTTTGGAATATGCATTAATAAAAAAATAGCAAATTTTTAGCTGAGGGGGGGTTAGAGTATCCTTAAGGCAAGCATGTTCGCTATTGGAACATCATTGATAGAACGCATGTTTGTTTTGGATAGTTTTGTAATTTCAGAAAGTAGGTGGTACGATGTTAAACTCTTTCTGAGATGATCGACATGATATTTCCAATAAGTAAGATGTTTCTGTGAGATGGGTCTCAGAGTATACACTTTAATGTCTCCTATCGTTTATCAAGTAATGCTTTTCGTTGGATTTTAGCTGTTCACTTTGTATCTGGTGTTAAGGTCATTGGCCGAAAGCCATCGTCTAGATATTGAAAGGCTTCGATTAAGCTTACTGTCCTTTTGTTTTGTTCCTTACGCTGCATCGGTTTTAGACCAATGAAGTGCAGTCCAGTAAATTACTTTATTCATGTTCAATACAGTTACATGAATTGTCAAGGGTTAGACTGATTTTACACATTTACATTTATATCTGGGAGTCGAATGGGTAGTTGCGGTATACTTCGTCATTTTTATATTGATGACACCTAAGGTTCTACCAGAACTATGGCGATCACTGTAGTACTGACAACCCACGCCAAGCCGCCGTGACACCAGCGTCTAGTAGACACACCTTTCTGAACCCAGCCAAGATTCCTCGCTGTGTGACCTCGAGTCAAGGCCATATAGACTTAACATGTTGTATGAAGATGTATTCATTTTTATGTGTTTTCTCTTTGTGTTTACTAATATCCGGTAAATTTAGTATTTTTGGAGTGAAATAAATCCTGTAACCTTTTGACAGATATATTTGTTTTTTTAAAAATATTATATCTGTCATAACATGACAGTCTGAAAAAAATGCGTTTTCTTTAATAATGACAACCATGCATAAATGTTCAGATCGCTGAAAATCAATTGCATTTTCTAGACACTGTAGATAAAATGTTAACTTACTGTCCAGCGGGCTTTCAAGTAGACAAAACACATAATAAGCTTAGCGTCCACACAAGGTGACTGACAGTTTACTGAGCGCTCTTTCTCCAATGATGCTATTTTACACAAAGTCTCTTGGGGCTTTATGAACGAAAAGATAACCAATTGGCAAGCAAAGGTCGACAATAGTTCATCTGCTTTTAAAATCGAGTGACGAACCAGAATTTCAAAATATAATATGTCATCATGTCAAACGTATGTGTGTTAACTGTATTCAGTAAGGTGTCGCTTTATTTGGTACTTACCAGTTTACATAGTTTATTGCCTCCGTGTCCGTATGCGCATACAGACTGGAGTTTTTCACGGATAGCTTAAACTGTATATCGCTTCAATGAAAATGTGACTCTCAAATTACTTGGATTCACTTTTATCGCATGCGTGTACACAACAGTAACTATTACACATACGTGTGTGCCAACATGTTGTTCCAGCACTGTTAAAACTGAAATACTAGTAGTCCGGATCAGATATTGTCACATCAAAGGTGGGTTGTATCATCTACGATCCCATATGGAGTCTGCACAGTGTCCGGCTTATTTAAGATCAGGTTGCAGCATTCGTTATTAACCGAATATATAGCTGTTTCATTTGAGAAAGTCTTACAAATATTGTCAAGGAACACCAGCATTATTGAGTCGGCCAAATACTGTGATTTCCACTGAGTAGTTTAGCATAAAAGACCAAAGTCACAACTCCGAAGAACGATAAACAAGACATGTTTAAGATTCTAAATATTTCGGTTTATTAAACCATCTCCAGTAGTGCATCTTTTTTTGCATCTTTTTATATTACTTTTTTCCCTGCAATCTTTACATGTTCCAATGGCTGGTAACTCGATTCATGATCCTACAAAATTGTTCCAGACATTCGACGTGAGATTAATTGAGTTGTTCAGATTACTTATCTGAATACTTACCTTATTATTTATTTATCATTTAAACAAATATCAATGTTCTATATCAATCCATTGTTTCAGAATTTAAGTGAAAATTCACAAAAGCACGAACCGTTAATTGTCATGTCATCTTATTAAGCACGTCGGTCATAACCAGTCCATGTTTGTTAATTCTGTTCTAGGAAGTATCTGCGTATATGTCGAGTAAGTAGTGTATTTATGGAATCTCTTAATGGACATGTTATTTGTGTCAATGTAATGACCGTACATAGCTGAACAGTGCTCATGTATGCTATTTCCTATGTAAAGTGACATATATAACAGAAGGTGTAAATGTCCATTAGATGGCTACAATAACACCATTACCACTCATGAGATTCACAAAGAAGAGTAAACTTACAATTCCAATTAAAGATACACATGGATACATGGTGATTGAATATTTCGGTTTATTTCAAACCCATTGTCAAGAAATATTCTTGTCAGAATTTAGTAGCCATGGAAGGTATGGTATTGTAATGGTTTCAACGGATTAATTGTATTTATCGGTAATTGAAAATTATTTACTGACTATGAGGATATGCGATATGTGTATATAGTGTGAACAACCTACACGTCTTTCTAAACAACTCTTATATTTTGACAAAGACGATAACTGGATCAGAAAATTGTTTGAGGCGAACAAACCTTAAACAACAAGGCAGTAAATGTGAATACTGAAGTGAGGGTATTCATCCATACATTATCCGTTAATGTATCATGCGTATCCCTTTATGAACAGAATGCTTAATACATATAGTGGTGTTTAAATTAGTATTTCAGGTCACTTTATGTCATATATGAGGGGTGGCCATGTAACCAATCGAGGTCACAGCATAATAAAATTTAACCCTTCATATCATGTAGCTCCTGTGTTAAGTGCGAGGAATGACAAAACACAGAAGGCGATAAGCGATTTCCAATGTTAAAACGGTACAGAGTATAAATCAATAAGTGTGTACGGTCTCATATAATGACTTTCTAGTTAACAAGAAAAACCGTGAATATCATCTATCGATACCTTCTCATAATGATTGTTATTTGGTTAGGATAACATGCCGTTTATCTCTTTGTGGAATAACAGGCGATGTGTTATCTATTTAATAAATACTGAAGCCGAGCCCTTTGATGCCATGCTGGGCTTTATGCAAGGTGTAATCTGTTTAATAGATAAGACAGCAGACCCTTTGATGTGGAATCTGACAAAGAGAATACCATCACTTGTTATGGATTGCACTTTAATCATATCACCTTATGATCTCCCTCTCAATTTCCCTCTTCTCTTAACCTTTAAGGTAACAGCTGGATATAACACCCAGCTAAGACACATCATAAAAACACAAAATGTTATGTTATCGCCTTTCGCAGGACATCTTTTATTGGTGTTCGAAGGAAAAGCTTCAATCCGACAGTGATTAGAGATCAAGAGTTTAAGTCCATATAACAAAATACACTATAGAATTCTTCCTTCAATGATTTACTTGTAGAGTGTTGTGCCTTTCTTGTCCATGTGGTAGAGTAGACTATATTATGTCACAATAACTAATATAACAATATCATCTTTTGAATGAACACCATACAAATTGAGTACATTCAAAAGACAGAGGTTGTTATTAACTCAGACTAGGGGATGACATAGCCATGTTGTCTAACCAGATAAGCTTACGTGTGCATTCCCAACGATAACCTATCCTTTTCTGAGCTATTCGATTGACCATTTACATAAGCTATGTTACGAGAGGAGAACGAACGGCACTATTGCATATTGGAAACAAGAGCGTCACTGAAATCGGACAAGTCTCAGGTGGCTTCAGACCAAACTGTTAAGTAATCAGATAGTGTGTATATAAGCGATTGTTGTACACACCTGCCCGTTGATACGCACAGTTTAATGGTGTTATACCGTTCCGGAGTATTTTCCTGACAAACCGAGATGGAATTGTAACGTTAACATACGCTATGGATTCAGCTATGCCAGTATATACATATTCAAATCGAATGTTAAACCGCCGTGGAATTCTAACGTTAACATACGCTATGGATTCAGCTATGCCAGTATATACATATTCAAAACGAATGTTAAACCACCGTGGAATTCTAACGTTAACATACGCTATGAATTCAGCTATGCCAGTATATACATATTCAAAGCGCATGTTACACTCGAAAAAACAAGCTCATAGAGAAGCTCAATTATAGAACAAGGTTATTCTTAAATTAATCCCACTTGTGCATGGATGTCGATCAAATAAAACCGACGCATCATTTCACGTTCTATATAAACTCCCAGAGACAAGTTTCTTAACAGATGCTACTAGAACAATATATATAGTTAGCAGTTTTTTCTCACATTAAAAATATATAGTTACGCGTTTGTCTGAATCCCTTTGTATACTTTTCGTTATACTGTGTAACATTTGTTTTCCAAAGTTTAATAAATAAATCAATGCCCCAAAGCATTTTTTCCACAGAGTTTCCACACGACTCAATAAACAATGGATGATTCAATAGTGCAGCTTATTATAAAACAGTTTTAAAGACTGAAACAATAGATGTACAAAAGATGTAGGTATACTATAGGTAATGTATGCTTCCATACTAACAAACTCAATTGCAGCATCTATATACAAGGGTAAAAAATACGGCCATGAAGCAACACACAGAGCATTACCACTGTTGCAAGCCAGAGATAACAGAAAATACGGGTCAGTACACTCAGTTCGATATTTAAAGATTATTTAAAAAACAGAATTATTGAATCTTCATATATCCGTGTGCTTCTTTGACTGTGGTTTTAAGTTCATCCAGCATTAGTAATTCTTGTCAATAGCCATGGCTTTAACTGGAATATTTCACGATTTCAATCGATAAAGTACGTTGTAAACCAGATCAATAGTCAACATATTGTGTTGTGTTATGAAATTACTTGCTGCCAAGAATGACTTGTTTTTGTCAAATACAATAACTCACTTGTTAACGGTTCAGCTCGAAATCTTTATTTCTGATCTTTGGATATATACTTTGTAGCTCAGTAGAGTGTTGGGCCTGTAACCGAAAGGTCTCAAGTTCGAATCCCGGAAGAGGCAAGCAAATCTTTCTCTCTTCTATTGAAATATATATATATATATTTATATATGTTTACCTATCTTCTGTGTGTGAATGAACAATGGATTTGAATAGACTGAGATTTCTTTGAAGACGTTATCTTCAGTTTGAGATAACTTAACCACACTATCTGATGAAGAAAGAATACTTTGATCTTTCTGTAAATACAGCTGCTCGATATGGTCCCCATGGCGTTATCACGGAACTGTTTTTAATGAGGCAATCCGAGAAGAAGAAAGGACACACTTTGATGATGACATTGAGCCTCCATGGATACTGAAGTTAATATTCACTATAAAGCAGTAAGCTGCACAAAAAGACAATATAAGATAATATACACACTGGCAGAGTTTCAATTCAGTCTTGTGTTCAGTACTGATCTAAAACCGGCCTAAAATGGCCACCTAGCACAATGGATAGGGCTTATTCTTCCGTCTTAGCTCTACGTCCCGCTTATGTCAACCTGTTGTGAAAGTTAGAAATAGATCCGCCTCTATCGCCGGCCTCTCAAAATATATATTTTATTTTTCTCTGATTTTTTAAAATAAGTACACTGAAAACAATGACTAGACTTTTACCTACTTCCAACATTTATCTTCTGTCGGTTTTCGATCTTATTTTTGCAGAGGGCGATAACTTATACGTGTGAACTCGGGCGAGAAACCCTAACAAAACTTTATTTAAACGTCAGGAAAAAAGAATGAGCTAGATTATTGTGACTTTTGTACCCCCCAAAAATCAGAGAAAAATCAGATATAAGTTTTGAGATGCCGGCGATAGCGGCAGTCCAATTTCGAACCTTCACTATGGGTTGAGATTGGCGGGGCGTAGGGCTGACGGAGGAATTAGCCCTATTTATTATGCTACTTCAAATCCTACTTCAAAGCGCAGCGTGTAGTTATGAACCTGCCGTCATTGGTAAGGGAATACAATTGTATTATGGACAGAAGAACACTGTTTCAACTGATTGAGAGGAAAGCATTGTGTTGCCATAAATAACCAGTCTTGTACTTTTTTACCCTAAGCTAGAAAAATAGCCAGATTATGAACAGAATTTCTCATGATAAACCAATAGACTTATGACTTTACATGCACATATATACTCTAATTTACACACCCTCTAATATTAATATAATTATGTAATTTGTGTTTACTCTGTGTGATTAATGTACTGATAATGCTTTAAATGAACCGAACTCTACTATACAGATCTGGTAAGTTAAGTGCAATTTAAATCACTATAGCCTTCAGGCGTATTTGTGTCTGTTAAATTTGGAATCTGTTGTCATTAATAGCGTGACGTATGTCTTCCTAGACATCAACAACGTCACTATGGTACATACGACTGGTTTGCAATGCCCAACTACTGCCGACCGAAGAAAAACACGATCGCATACAAACGCTCTCGTTGTTTACTGGCGTACCGTCAGGAGAGACGTATCCAAAATCGAACCGAATCTTTGACTTGGCTTTAATTAGGATTAGGAACTTCTGATGTTATTAAAGTGAGTCATATTGCTTTCGTCCTTATGACCCTGGACCATATTAACGCTGAAATACCACATTTTACGAATATAATCGCTCATTTAATAATGGTTTAGTTCGATAAACAGGGTCCAGATCCAACGAGGTTAGTCTGTCTGTGTCAACATATTGATTTAACGTTAGTTTATTATCCGGCTGTATCAACATAGTGATGGAAAACGCGCTTATTGTTCATTCTGTGTCAATTACATATTGATATAACGTGCATGGGTTTATGTTTCCGTCTGTGCCACAATACTGATAACGTCGGTTTATTGTTCACTCTGTGTCAATAAAATACTGATATAATGTGGGTTTATGTTTCCGTGTGCATCAAAATACTGATGTAACGCGGGTTTATTGTTCACTCTGGGTCAATAACATACTGATATAACGTGGGTTTATGTTTCCGTGTGTGTCAAAATACTGATGTAACGCGGGTTTATTGTTCACTCTGGGTCAATAACATACTGATATAACGAGGTTTTATGTTTCCGTGTGTGTCAAAATACTGATGTAGCGCCGGTTTATTGTTCACTCTGTGTCAATAACATACTGATATAATGTGAGTTTATGTATCTGTCTGTGTCAAAATACTGATGTAACGTGGGTTTATTGTTCACTCTGTGTCAATAACATACTGATATAATGTGAGTTTATATATCTGTCTGTGTCAAAATACTGATGTAACGTGGGTTTATTGTTCACTCTGTGTCAATAACATACTGATATAAAGTGAGTTTATGCATCTGTCTGTGTCAAAATACTGATGTAACGCAGGTTTATTGTTCACTCTCTGTCAATAACATACAGCTATAACGTGGGTTTATGTTTCTGTGTGTATCAAAATACTGATGTAGTGCGGGTTTATTGTTCACTCTGGGTCAATAACATACTGATATAATGTGAGTTTATGTATCTGTCTGTGTCAAAATACTGATGTAACGCAGGTTTATTGTTCTCTCTGTGTCAATAACATACTGATATAATGTGAGTTTCTGTCTGTGTCTACATACTGATATAACACGAATTTATTTATTTCGTTCACTCGGTGTCAATTGCAAACTGATATAAGGTGTCTTGATTAATTATTGTGTGTATTTAGTGTTTTGTTTTAAGTGTGCCTTGTCTTCAGTGTGTATCATGTAAGATCCAGGAATTATCTCAGCCTAGATTGCTGAGTATATTGTAGAGATTGATTAATCTGATTAGTGCTGCGGGATGTCAGCGACACTGTATCATGGACAATCTACCCGTTTATATTAAAGATCACGCGGTTCTAATCTATACAGTTCGTTGAAGTGTGTACATACAAGAAATTAATAATGAAAAAAAAAACCCCAAAACCCCCTCCAAAAAATGAAAATGGCAGAAATAAGAGTTAAGGATTTTATAAAAAGAAATATCGAACCTTTTATTCAAGATCCTTAAAAGTTTAACTCGGCCTTTACTCGGTTTATGATACAGGGCAACCCGCAAAAGGAAGCTGATGACATCATAGTCAACATTCTCACAATGTTATCGAACCAGTCTTTTATACAAAGCACTTTGAATAACTGTTGTCTATCATCTGCGAATTCTACAAGCCAAGTAGTATGTGTTTGATATCGCTGACGGCTCATGTTTTTTTTTTTTTTTTAATTTTATTTCCAATATGTTTTATTGTTTAAAGCCATTGTGGGTAATGTGTTTCCCAATGGGTGAAGGAAGCCAGCCTCGACAATAATGACAGCAAAATAAAGATAAGGCAGGGCACAAGAAGGACGATCCCAGAACGCAATACATTACAATGACATCACAAGCAGATCAACTTTATGTTGCCCTTTAGTTCGGAGAGCTGCAGGACAACAAAAACTTCGTATCCAATGGCTTTTAGGATTGAATAAGAAGTCACTTGATTGATCTACCTGAAAGAAAAGCAAAATGCATGCATTCGTCTGGGATTGACCCGAGCTTTGTTTCTCGGAGCCAAATATACTCGTACTTATACTGAAAAGAAGCGGTTTATAATGAAATCCAAACAGTGGTGTCCGGATTCTTCCTGGTGTGTTATTTTGTTTAGTGTATCAATACTCTCGGAAAGTTGCTGGTATAAAAAGGCTTGATTACTGTGTACTTAATACTTCAAGTTAAAAATAAAGAATTCAATTTGTACTTAGCTCAGATCTCGATGTCTGTCGATATCAGCCTATCCCCAATTTAAAAACCTTGTCCGAACACCCCTGGCTATCTCCATAGCTATTCTCTTTCCTCTCCTACCTAGTTCTCCCTCTTCTCTTTCTATCCTTTTTCTATCTTAGTTCTTTAGTTCTCTCCCTTTTTAAACTTTACGAAAACGTCTGTTAACGGTCTAATTTCGATTGGTCAAGACAATTAGGGACTGAAGAAACATACCATTGGCTATAGTATTTGATTGACAACTATACAGCTACCAAGCGACAGGCGGTCGTGACCATGCTCATGTCACTCCACATGACTTACAGATTTGAATGAATGTAATATAACTTTTTCACTTACAAAAAAGTAAACTTTCCGAAAATAAAACTATTCTGAAATTCACATCATAACACTGATTTTTTCTTTTTAATAAAACGTTCTTGTATTCTGTCTTATCCATTGTGATTCATGGTAACAATTACAACGTTTTGATAAGCAGATATATATTGTAGCTAATGGAAGCAAAGACGTGTATGAAAACATGCTCTGTTGTCATGGACGGGACCCTTTTAACCCTCTAGGGACCAACGTATCATTTATGATACAACATTTTTGACCCCCTTAAGAATGGAAAATCTTCCATGTTCATGCAATCTCTTTAATTATACTAAGAGACAGCATTGAAGTGGCGTCTCGATTAACAGAGAAGCTGCTGTATCTGTACAGACGTGTCCTCCACTTTATCAACCAACATTTTAATATGCGACTTAACGAAAGCCGAGAACACGGTTTATAACCGACTAAAATGCGTACAAACTTATCAGAACAGTTATTATCGCCATCTTGTATCTTCTACATTTAGAGGATAGAGAAAGAGATTTTTGAGGTGCATTGTCGATAAACACGGTGCACCAATGGTTTTATTATCAGTTATTCTAAGTAGAACAGCGCATGACATTTATAGATAACACGTTGACTGGCGGCCTGTAAATGACTAGTTACGCGAGAAACTGCGTGAAAAGCTAATCGTGCACCCAACTAAACATTTACTAGTACCAGTAGACTGAAGAGTGTGCGAGGATGCCTGTCTATCTTCACTTACTACACTGCTATTAATACAATGATATTTTACTGGAACGTAAACCGATCGAAAACTGCTGTTTCTGTGAGGCAAGTGTGTTCCTAACATTGTCAGTACTCGGCGTTTAATACAGAAACGTGGTTTACCAAACAAGAAAATACTTTATTGTTGTGTTGGTATTACCATTTTCAGATGGATTACACCACCGTAGAAAGTGAAATACCCATGAACGCAGAGTAATCCCCCCTTCCTTAAAAACTCATTGTATAATGAATGGCGTGGCAAAATATTGGATAGTGGATTATACGTTAATGTGATAATGATCTCTTCTGATGTAGAAGATTTAATGGGAAATTTGCTTAGCATATATTGGTCACAGTAATTGTTTTATTGAGAAAATTGTTAACGCAAAATGTGAAGTCAGAGTTAAGTGTGTATGAAAAACGTTTAACGGTTGAGTCTATCATGGTTGTTACTTTTTGAGTAAAACGAAACGCAACATCACAAACAAAATTTGAAACATGAATTCTTCCAATAATTTGCGTGATTGAGACATGACAACATAATCATGTTATAATATAAATGTCCGATAATTAAGCACCTGATAGTGGCTGTTGACCACACGTGACTTTTGGGTCAGTCTTTGTGTAACGCTGCACGAAGAAGGCGTAGGGAAAAACTTAGGGCAGTTGCATGTGCGAATCATGTCTAATCATTAAGCGAGTTTAATGGATATGAAAGACACATAGTCGTTCAATTGAATTCAGTTGTTAAATTGTTTCTCCAGCCTGCTACGATATGCCAAGACTAGACGCAGCTACCCGGAACGTCGTCATTGGTTGTCTCCTGGCCGGTGAATCACAATGCAGTCGCTAAACTTTATCATGTCCAGCGGAGCACGATTTCCAGGCTCTTCCAGCGGTACCAGCAATCCCGTTCAACAGCTGCCCGTCACCGTTCTCGTCGACCTAAGGTCACAACAGCAGCTCAAGATCGCTACATGGGGTTGCTTCATCCAAGAAACCTGACCATTACAGCAACAGAAACCGCAGCAAATGTCCCAGGTCTCCGGAAATATCGGCACAGACAGGCAGAAACCATCTCCGTCAAAACGGCTTACGCACCAGACGTCCTTACTTTGGCGTAATACCGAGACAACAGCATCGACGTGCAAGGGTCCGATCGTGCAACAGATTAAGGGACTGGAACCTGCGGAACTGGAGGCGAGTCTGGTTTAGCGATGAAATCATATTCAAGCTACAGAAAAGAGATGGTCGTACACGTGTCTACAGACGCCGGAATGAGAGGTTCGCAAGGAACTGCGTCCCCAATTGAGGTCGACAATTTCGACGGAGGAAGTGTGATGGCGTGGGGTGCAATGTCCTGCGCTCGAAAAACTCAACTGGTGCACATCCCTGGCAATCTTAACGCCGCTCGATACAGATATGAGATTTCAACACCACACTTCTGCCCATAATGGACCTCTGTAGTGAAGTTTTTCAGCACGACAACGCTCGGCCGCAAACACAGCTCGTGCTACTGTTGAGTTTCTAAATATTCACAACGTAACAGTGTTGCCCTGGCCGTCCAAATTACCAGATTTGAACTCAGTAGAACATTTGTGGGATGATTTGGATAAGACGCGAGTGCAGTCGATATCCAGTTACGCAAACTCTGCAAGAACTGCAGCAGGCTCTTGAGCAAGAATGGAAGAGAATTCCGCAAAACGGTATTCGTCGATTGATAGTGTCTATGCAGAGACGGGTCCGTGCTGTGTTACAGGTTAATGGCGGGCAAAACAGATATTGACTTTGCATTAACGTCATCTGAGCGCTATGGACTTCAGTGTGATAAATTTTGAGATTTAATGAACTTTAAAATCTGAACAACCAGTTTGCTTAATTTCAATGTAATGTGATGCTTATTTCTGTATTTAAAATGATGTTGAAAATTCTTATTTGGATGAAAAAAAGTAATGCTGCGTTTCTTTTTTGGTAGAGTATATATACGGTCAGATTTATGTAAACATTTAGTGCTCCTTTAGATTGCACTCTGGACAAGCCAGTGTCATCATTTTAAAAGTTTTATCCGTGCATTTTCCTAGGAAGTCCGGTCTTTCCTAGGAAGTCGGCAATGTGCAGTTTTTATAACGTTGAAGATCGAATCCATCGATTTTAATTTCACTGCCACTCATACGATGCTCAGCGCATTAGAAGTTATAATGATTAGCAAAATGCTGGTGTTAATGAACATCTCTGCAAATGATCATAAGAAAGATGATAGGGTATAGCTGGTTGGAACGGAATGTATTGTGCGGAGTCTGTGGTTTACTAGGGTGTCTATTTGCGATGCTCGCGTGTGATCTATTATTTTAAAGTATTTACTTATACATTATGTATATCTTTATCCCACGAATGTTTTATTGTGTGCCACAAATGTCTTGATTTATGTTCTACACGTATTGTATACATACATGTTCTATATAATTCTAATATATGCTTTAGTAATAAAGCACAAGAAATAGTGTGTAATGTAATATAAGATAGCAATCTTCAGATGTACCAAGGGATTTCTGCTGAACTCTTTCGAACTATACACGTGATCTAACCATTAGTCTTTGTCTTATACCATAAGACAATTGGAGTAAAATTAAAATCAATTTTAATTCAACTACGTTGGTAAATAAGTTAATATACTTATATTTAAAATGTCATCAGTGAAACATTCCTATTTTCATTGATGCTTGTTATCAATACCAACATCAAAGCGGTTAACGTCTGTTAATCAAATTCTATTTTATAACTGAGAGACACTGTATGAAAGAGTATGTTACCAAGGCAACTAAATAAAAGAACTATAAAACCATTACCATTAACTGTTTGTATAGCCTAACTCCAAGCGGTTTAAGGTCACTGAGTAGATAGATGTTAGAAGTGTTTATCAGAAACGGAAATAGCACAGAATGAAGGAGGGGGTGAGGGAGGGGGGGGGGGGGAGGAGGGAACCCATCTTAAATGTGAATGTAAGCATATATTGAACATTTCCATGTGAATTTATCGTCCAGTCAAGGAAGGCAGTGTGGAATCCATCCTGTCACGGTAGGTACGATGGAGAGAGCCGTATGGGGCCATTGCGTTCGATAGATATAGCATCCATTCTATTTAGTAAATCCTCTGGAATCCATTCACTCACAGCAGACAATGTGGAATCCATCCACTCACTACAGACAATGTGGAATCCATTCACTCACTGCAGACAATGTGGAATTCATTCACTCACTGCAATGTGGAATCCATTCACTCACTGCAGACAATGTTGAATCCATTACCTCAAAGCAGATAATGTGGAATCCATTACCTCACTGCAGACAATGTGGAATCCATCAAGTCACTGTAGACAACGTGAAATTCACCCAGTCACTGGAAAAAGGTGGAATCTACCTAGTTACTGCAGACAAGGTGGACATCCACCATCACTGCAGACAATGTGGAATCCACTCAGTCTTTGCAGACAATATGGAATCCCCCAAGTCACAGCGGATAATGAGGAATCGACACAGTTCCTGCAGACAAGGTGGAAGTCATCAAGTCGCTGCAGACAATATGGAATCCACCCAGTCACTGTAGAAAAGGTGGAATCTACCCAGTTACTGCAGACAAAGGTGGACATCCACCATCACTGCAAACAATGTGGAATCCACTCAGTCTTTGCAGACAATATGGAATCCACCCATTCACAGCGGTTAATGAAGAATCCATACACTCACAGCAGACACCGTGGAATCCACTGCACTGCAGACAATGTGGAATTCACCCAGTCACAATTGATTATGAGGAATCCACCCAGTCACAACGGATAATGTGGAATCCACCGCATTGCAGAAATATGGAATCCACCCAGTCACAACTGATTATGAGGAATCCACCCAGTTACAACGGATAATGTGGAATCCATCGTCACTGCAGACAATGTGGAATCCAGCCAATCACAACTGATTATGAGGAATCCACCCAGCCACAACGGGTTATGAGGAATCCACCCAGTCAGATAATGTGGAATCCATCCAACAGCTGCAGCCAATGTTGAATATATCAAGTTACAGAAAATTGTGTGGAATTCACACAAAACAGATCCTTGCATTTAGTAGGTACAGCATGTATTGTATCCAGTAGCTTGATACAGATTGATTCCACCAAGTTATTGGAGGCAGGATGGAATCCACCCAGTCACTGGAGGCAGGATGGAATCCCTCTACTCACTTGATACAGGCAATTGATTTGGTCAGTAAACAGTTTGAAATCCATCAAGACAATTATTGCGGAAACCGAATAAAGGAAGTTTTTGATCCAGCCATTTTAGACAGTTTAAAATCCTTCAACTGTAAACTATTTTTTGACCATATCGATTGTAAATAGTCTCTGTACTTTATAAAGTCCCAGCCTTTTCAGGGATTGAATGAATTCCAAACTGTATTCACTGCCTGGTAAGATTCCCAACTGTGACTGGGCAGTTAAAATTCCACCGAGTTTGGTTCCACCTAGTCATTGGTTAGAGTTTGGAACCCATCCAGTCATTGGTTATAGAGTTTGGAATGGACCCAGTGATTGGTTGGAGTTCGAAATTCACATAGTCATTGGTTAGAGTTTGGAATCGACCCAGTCATTGGTTAGAGTGGGGAATCCACATAGTCATTGGTTAGAGTTTGGGATCCCCCAGTCATTGGCAAAAGTTTGGAGCCACCCAGTCATTGGTTGGAGTTTGGAATCCACCCAGGCATTGGTTACAGTTGGGAATCTACCCAGTCATTGATTAGAGTGTTGAATCCATCCAGGCATTGGTTAGAGTTTGGAATTCATCCCGTCATCGGTTGGAGTTTGGAATCCACTCAGCCATTGGTTAGAGTTTGGAACCCTTCCAGACATTGGTTATAGTTTGGAATCCACTCAGCCATTGGTTAGAGTTTGGAACCCTTCCAGACATTGGTTAGAGTTTGGAATCCACTCAGCCATTGGTTAGAGTTTGGAACCCTTCCAGACATTGGTTAGAGTTTGGAATCCACCCAGTTATTGGTTAGAGTTTGGAATCTATTCCCGTAATTGGTTAGAGTTTTAAATCCACCCAGTTACTGCAGACAGTTTGTTGGAATCCATCCAACGACTTCAACATATGGCGATAAATTCAGTATATTGAAATCTAAGCCATTTTACGCCTGAAGCAAATGGGAAATATGTTAGTTTTAACCTTAATTCAATAATAACAGAAGCGAGTGATAATATGAAATGTTGGGGGAAAATTCGAGATAGGTTTGAATTGATTTCTTGGGCGGACGTGGACGGATTATCTCTCCAGTACACAAAATAGAGAACTGAAGCGAGAAATTACCCCATGTCAGACGCCATCTATTTACTTATCTTCAGAAAGTATAGATAATTTGATACAGAATCCACCAGGGACACCATTTTGTCTGACGAGAAGAACCACATATGGCGCGACTCTTCAATAGTACTCGTTATAAGACTGTCAATCTGCTTTTCACACGAGATAAGTTCATAGCATCTTCTTCTTACTATTTTTTCCCCAAATTTAGTTAACCTGCGTTGTGTGCTTGCAGGGGTTTGGTTGAGAAAAGTGTTGATTGACACCAGAAGTGACCCGCCGGCTAGTCTGTAATGTCACACAGACTGATTACCTGACTTCATTTCAGGTAATTGGACAGCTATGTAATCAGACAATAAAATCACCTCACAGCTGTCACTTCTTAACCAGATTGTGGGACTGTAAATTGTCCGATAACTGGGGTGCCTTGGTTTGTCATCCAGTCACGTCCTCGTTTGACAGTAGAGTCGCCAACTTTAATCTGGTTCAAAAGCTGGGCACTCTTCCGCAGACAGTAAGAATGGAAAGAAGGAAAAGAGACGAGATATTTGCTTCACTGATTTTATCTGATACCGGGTCTATTACCAGAGCTGCCACAGTTTGGTGTTCGCTGATAAACAATTCCATCGAGATCAAATCAAATTCAGAAGTTCTTTTAAGATTAGTCTAACTCTTTAAATATATAAATTCCTGTTTGATCTTATAGTCGGACCTACCATCTAATTTTTTATTTGTATAAATGTTCCATAGTGAAATGAAGGCGAACATCTCATGTTCATCCGACACGCAGACTACGGCTAGACAAAAATTGTATCGGCTTCCTTAAGGACCAATGTCAGTTTGACATTGTAAAGTACAATGTACACATTAAAGTACTGTCGAGTTGTCATTATCAACAACGAACACGTTAAAATACAGCATGTTCACTCCTTCACAACACACCAACAAGTATGCAACTGCAATATCGACAAGCTAACCGGCAATGGTGTTCCGTGATCTTAATCATAAACTAAATTTATCCAGTGATATATGTGTATGTTAAGTAGACCATAAACGGCAGCCTAATCGACAAATATTACGCAGTCGTTCTAACGAAAATAATTGAATATGCAGTGGCTGATCAGGGACGAAATGCCCCAGAGTTCTTCTTGGGTAAAAATATACGTGTCTGAAATGTAATGTCACCGTTTCTTGCTGGTCGATAATGCCTTGGACATTACTATACGGCAGTTGCATACTTCTACTTAATATACTTTTGTCACTAGTTATTATATTATTACAATCATTACTACCTATGTCATCATTGCATTCATTACTACCTGATCTAAATAAGCAACCTAACAATTTTTATTTTAACCTGGTATAGGAGTGTCATCGATTAATTGGCGTTTAGCGCCACACTGAGAAATATGAACAATTCAGCATACCACACACGACGCCTGTCACTATGGGGTTGACGAGGTTTGGCCATCAAGTTTTGGTAGGTAGTCATGTGATTGGTCGAGTATGAGTTTATTGACATCCTACTGAATTTCAGTATAATCTGTTTAGGTAGAATAAGCTGTCAGACGAATACTTACTCCCTTGTTTGATCACAAGAATTTATGAAATATAGTTATTGTTCCGTATATTAAGCTTTCCTTGATTTAAGGATACTATATCCCCCCCCCCCCCCTCCCCACCTCAGCTAAAAATTTGCGATTTTTTTCTTATTGCATATTCCAAAAGTTGAGATATTGATCTTTATCCCAGAGCATACCCGACAAAAAAAATTGAATTTGAAGACGGTATACTTTGATGATATAACTTAACTACATTAGTGTTTTGACAATCAATTAAATAAAGGTAACTAGCTGGAGAGGATTAATTGTCTGGCAGCTGTGCATATGCGCGTATCAACGGTTTCCGTGTATTGTATATTGAGCACTTATTCACTGACGCCGCATGTGGTTGATTGGTGTTAGCC
>JARFOD010090616.1:0-17879 GCA_031763545.1 Mopalia muscosa | reverse complement strand
AAAAATTAACTGTATATAATATTGGGTAAAAAAATAAAAAAACAACTGAGAAATGGATATAGACGAGGACTTGTAAAATTCCTATGGGACCGATTTTTTCTTACCACATCAGTCCGTTGGACTGATAAAAATATGGGTCACCGGAAACACTGAGAAAGCAACCTCTTTTCTCGCCTCTTACGATCGACCGAGGAAGCCGACTCAACTGAGGGAGTACTCTGCAGGGCCATGGCCCACCCGCTCTACAAAAGTTGGGAGCCAAGCAATTTAGATTAGAGTTTACATTGTGTACAAAGAGTGATTTTTTGCATAGGGTAGATCTTTTCAAATGTGAACAGCATTTGAAAGAGCGGGATATGTTCCATTGTCATTGGGTCCATTGATGTCCTCATAATTCGGTTCTGTATATTATTCACCATCTGGCATGATTCATCCTAATACGGAGTCCGAATTCAATAACCCAAAAGGATATTTTGCGTTAAGTCGTCAACAGCGCCTAAATGTGTCTTATATTAGGCGGTTACAGCTAAAATTGTATATCTCAATGAAAACAATAACATGTCATAAATTAATAGTATTATACCTTGTTACAAACATTATTAACACTGAAAATATTAAATTTGCAACCTGAACAGGATTGCATTGTGAACTATTCCCTTGTGCAATGAATTTAAGAATTTAAGACAGATATCAGACTAACGATCATTTTAATATGCGAATAATTGTAGATTACGCCGAAATCGTGCATCTTCGTACACACACCACCTCTTTATTCTCTGTACTCAACTACACCAATGCACCTGTCATTAAAAACTTTCGGAATCCTGCATAAAATACAATCCACGTGTGTTCCGAAAATGGGTAGACGGAAACCGCATGTTGTCCCAGAGGTACTGCGGTGTGGCGCTGTGATTGCTTCAGCCAGTCTGCAGTATCAATGTGTCCAAGTCGACTCTGCAGCAGTGCAGCTTTATTGTGCTTAGGTTTAACCGGTTTTTTTTGTGACAGTCGATCAAGTCAACAATCGAAGCTATCACTTGGTACATTATGAAATATTTTGACCTACGTCTTATCGATTAATATGTAAAAAAAGGTTATTGACAATATGTTGTAGATAGAAGAGTCCACGGGTGCAATTTTTCGCACTTCAAGATCGGAATGTAGGTGCGCGAAGGTGTGCAAGCGCAATCGCGCCCATCAGAAACGAGAGTCTGCACACACCTATTGAAATTTGCATTTTCACTCAAACAAATGGTTTTTATCGTGCAAACCCATCACTTTTTTACATTGGACAACAAGACAATAAGGTAAGCTGTCGATGTTCATTGTTATGTTCATTTAATCAGCTGCAAATCATTCCTTACTCTCAAAGCGTGGGAAGCTCAAGCAAAATATATAAAAATAACATGGCATAATTCTCAGGTGTGTCCTGAACATAAGGGGGACACAGATGAGATATCTCAGTTAGGTGACTTAGGTCCATTGCTAGGTGATTAGCATGCCAGAGAAATTTGAAATCAATGTGATGTTGCGAACATTGGTCTATGACAAACAACATAGTTCCGAAAATAGACCTATATTATCTACGCCATAGACAGGCCTGTTTTGGATATGTTTGTTTGCCCAATTGGAGAACTTGTATTTTTGCAATTTTCTGCATCATCTCTTGCTGTTTATGTCCACAATGCTCCATTTCATTTCATTTTCCAATAGAATACAATACACATTTTGGCGACATTTAGTCGGACTTAATATTCACTCACCAGAGCTGCATATTAATAAGCTTATAGAAGGTTAGACAGCTGGAGTCACTATCCTTATGATAGAATCCAATTTTCCAACGATTTTTTTAACTATATGCTGTTCAAACTAAGAGAGTGTTATCCCGAAATAGCAAAAATACTGACCAAGAGTTTGACCTCAATTATTTCAGAAATGTAAAAGGGAAAGGGGTAACAGTTAAACTACTTTACCAACGAAAATCATATGACCTTTTGCACGGTTACATGTCAATCCTGACTTCCACTTGGGCATATTACAGAGCAGTCAACTCAAGTAGATTTCTGTGTTTTGAAATGGATTTAAAGAAAAAAAATTGGTTTTAATGACAGCTAATCATATCCTAATATTTTTTAGGAGGAAAAATCGTGATGGATTGTTTACGTTAGGTATGACGACATTTTACTCAATTGAGTTCAAATGAACTTCAATGTGTGGGATATCCTAAGTTTTCTCACCTTGTAATGATATAAAGCAAATGAATATAGTCCGAACAGTTACAGGTCATTCACAAATTATACATGTAAGACTGTCTAGATGTGTTACATGTAGCTTATAAGCCTAGATAACCTGACAAGTACTATGGTTTGAATTATTTATGTCATATCATTCCATATCAAAACAAGCGTGTCTTATATTCTCTTTATAAGTTTATACCGTAATCGTAGCGTAGACAACAAAGTGAGGGTTAAATACTATCTTCACTACAAACAGCAGATGTTGCTAAAACAACACAACAGCTAAAAAAATTCTGAAACGACAGACGTCCAAGAAAAATTGCAATGCCCACACGGTTTAATAAGCCCTTGGCCAAGCGTTTTTGGAAGAGTAAAACAAAAAGTTGCAATGGCTGAAGTGTAACATCTTTTTACTGCCCAAAAAGCTACCCAAAATCCTTATTTTACCTGTCTTGTTTTGTTCCCTTCGATTTCCTCGTAGTCGGCCATTGCGAGTCTGCACGGAACAGCTCAATGCTGATTGGCTGTTTGATGAGAATGAAGCTGTCAGGAGGAGGTAACTCTAAACTACTTGCTGAGCAACATTTCCAATCACAGAAAAAAAGGCCTACTAAATGCCTTCTGCCATAAACCATTTCAGAGATTGCCAATTGATCCGCCGCTATCGTCGGTCTCTCAAACAAAAAAACAATCTTAATATTCTTTGATTTTTTTGTTTGTTTTAGATACGCTGTACACAATGACCAGTACTTTATCAATCTGCAATGTTTCTTTTCTGGCAGTTCTCAATTTTAATTTTGCAAAGGGAGGTAACTTAATAGTGTCAACACTGGCGTGAAATTAAAACAAAAAATCTTTTTTAAACGTCAGGAAAGAAAGTAGAAAGTTAGATAATTGTATCTTTGTTATCCACCAAAATTCATAGAAAAATCAGGTAAATGTTTAAATGGCCGGTGGTTAAGTTTAGGGTTAGGGTTAGGATTAACCCCTAAATCAGAACTAGGAATTAATGTTATGTCTTACACGTCAAACGTGGCCTGTTACAAAAAAAACATTTTAAAAAACAACGTAATTAACAGTTGGTTTATTATTTTGGACGTAGCCTACCATCTTTTACATAAGTCTGGTGTAAAAACTACTTATTACTACTCTCTCTTACGTCAAAAACAGTTTATTGATATCTTAGACCATTATACCAACTTGTGTATAGACAAACCGCACGTTATTGATGCGACAAACCGCACGTCATTGGTGCATGCTATTGGACACAAACTGCATATTGTGAATTATTAATTGGGCTCTACAGTATAAATACACAAATGAGGCCTTTGTCACGGATATGTTAATCCTAGGGATCTTTCTACGATTCCTTTTTTTTCTTTCGGTGAACACACACAGGCCTACAGTTTAATTTTAAACCCGAAACTGTCTTTACCGTCATACACTTATATTTGTTACGATAAAAACTGAAACCCCTGCTATGATGTGGGCTCAGTAATAAGCTATATAGGGTCGTTATAACCAAATATATAAACAAATTATTTTGGTACAGCCGCTTACAAAAGAAGATACATTTGCCTCTGATGGTTAGAAGAGGGCGCGCTTCGAAGGAAATCAATCACGTCATTGACATGGAGCGGTCGGTTTTATATGCTATCTAAGTTCTCGGTCGTTTCACTTGCTGTCTAAAAGCAACTTATGAAGATCAGAAAAGATACGGGCTATAGGAGATTTTGATTGGATACTTAAAAGAGCAGCCCTCTTATTTTCATCTTCGGCAAACGTCCTTTCTTTATCAGTGACTGTAGCGAAATGATTTATATATATAATTCTAACTCTCCGCGGGTTACGTGACGTGCGCAAATATACATTACGAGGAACACAGCTCAACGGTCTGAATGAGACAACAATGACCGCTTTGTTTATCGCAGTTCCGACTCCCTCCCTTCACAGAATCACACTGCATGAGCATACACATAGTTAAAATCCATCTCGAAGACAAAAAACAGCCTAGGCCCGGGTTTTTTGGCGTACTATGGGCATGTCAAAATACAACGGTGTAAGTTATTCAAAGCGTTTTACAGGCGTTTTCATAAACAGCTGATAAGAAAATGTAGTAAAACTAACTGTAACTTTAACCACATGACAATCAATTTATGAAATGTAGCCGCTATCTATGATTACCAATAACACAGATGACCCTGGTGGATAGGCTACATGTTACGCGATTGGGAATAAGGTAAATCACACACCCAAAGAATATGTAGTAAAGAGTTATCTAACGCAGCAATATCATACAATCGTCTGTTAAGATATTTCTTTAAAATTACTGACACAGGGATATGATTAACAAAACGTCTGTTTGGAAAGGCACAACAGCTTATAAACAAACAAAAATAGTAAAGGTAACAACTAAGAAACGTTTTGCTATTGAAATGATAGACAGCTGTCTGTAAAAAATCACATATGTATAGTATAGTAATTAGGGTACTGACTGCAAACCAGTTTGTCTTTAGGCCAGTTTCCAGGAAACCGATTCAAGTAAACAAGGCCATATATGGTTAAAATTAGAAGAACAGAAATCGCGCATTAAGTTGGCTTGTTCCTTTTCTTGTGTTGTAGCCTATGTGTGAATCATATTACTTCCAACCTCTGTTATCACGTCGCCTTCGAAAGCATGTCATTATTCGACGCACCACAGAGGTGGTGTCATGTGTTGAATAACGTCACGCTATTACACGTCACATTTCTACTGACGTCATATTGTTTCAAACTCGTTATACTATTTTGACCTCTGAATTTTTTGTCAGAAAATTAAACTCTTTGGTAAAAGCCCGCTGAATGCACGCTAAAACAACAGAAACCAGACTCCAAGAACGGCAATCTAAAGGCCGGTGCATACGACAACAGTTTAAACCGGCTTAAATAAAACCAATTTAACATCTAATCTCGTTCAGACAAAGGACCGCTCACAGCTGTCTTAACGGACTTTAAGCTGGTTCGGAAATTTCGCCGTTCACACAGACTGATCGATTTAAGCCGGTTTAGGGTGGCGACGTCATACTCAACCTATGCGTCATGGTGATGTAATTTTCATATCTGGGGCTTTTAAGCTCGTGTATAGTTCACACGTACATTTCAAGTCGTTTTAAACGTTGAAACAAGCTTAAAAAGACATATAAAGAGGGTGCAGTTGAACACTTAAATGTGCGTTCCCACTAACAACGTCAAACCGCTTTTAAGCCAATTTCGGAGTTAAGCCGGTTAAAATGTGGCCGGGTAAAAGGGCCCTTATAAATCAGGTCTAAAACGCTCCATGTGTTTTGAGTCTCAATTGATGGACAATCTATCGTCATGTTAGTGAAACACCCTTGAGTAAGACGTCAAATCCCAAACAAACAATACGGGAGTTTCAGAAACCTCTAGATGACGTAAATCATAAAAATGAACACCACGAACTATGAACGACATAGCCTTCTACGTATATTCACGGGAATATACGAACGTATCTCGATTTTTGCTTGGTGTAAGACACGTCATGTGATGACGTAACAATCGATCATATCCCTTCGAGACGAGACTTGTTTTGCGGACAGAGACAAAAAGAAGGCACGGAAGTGAGTCGTGTTTCTAAGAAAAGAGACAGAGCATCGTTATAGGAGCTGGTGGTGTGAGTGTGTCTCTGACATCCCTGTACATCACTCGTGGTAACAACTGGTAGGTCATTTCTATAACATTAAATCATTTTAAACAATCAAAAAACGTTGAATATCATATTTGTAAAGACCTGGCTACACTATAAAAACGTTGGAATTTAAAATTGCCATTGGTACAGAATATGTGGCAACCCGCGATACAGCCACTTTGTGCTGTATTCAATTAACAACTTGGAAAAAATAATACAAATTACTCTCTTTTAATCTGATAAATTTTTATTGATATATTTTGTTTGTTTGTTTAATTGATTGGGGTTAAACGTCGAACTCAAACGTATTCCATTTATATGAAGATGGACTGTCCACTTAAACTGTTCCCTGCTGAAGAACAGTGAAACTCCGTAAAAACTACGCCCGCGATCGCTGGGGCTATAAGTGTGACTGACTCAAATGTACATGATAATTAGCAGGCGAACTCGAATCCGTAGAAGGTACATCGAAGTAGGATTAGTAGCCTTAGTAGTCACACTAAGCATGAAGCCAGAGCCTTTTAGAAATATAAAGTGAAACATGAAATTATTTGTTACAAAGACGATTAAAAGCTTAGTATAGTTTAATTCAGACTCCCACAGATATAAAATATAATTACAGAGCTGATGTAACAAGTAGCAGATTACAGATGACATCGGAAAATAATTGTAGTCAGACAAAATTATGTAAACCTATATTTATTGTTAATGACAAAGAAACTATTGACGCATCCGTAAACGTAGGTAGATTAGATATAAGATAGCACAAATTTTTCAATTACAGCGTAAATTTTCAATTTTTTCGTTTTTTATTATTATTTTTTGTTTTAAATTACATTACAGCTCTAGGGGTTGTTCAGCTCAGTCTCGGATCAAATTGGCAGAATGTCATCTGGACGGTCGCCTAGTGATCCTGAGATTGAGAGTGTGAACCCCTGGGTGGATCTGGTAAGTTTCCACGGCCTCTCTCCTGAGTATCACCAACCTTCCGACATCATTGTCAAATACACCCTGGGCACGGCAGTTGCCCCCACTCCAAACGACTGGGTTGGTTTGTTTCGAACTGGTTGGGGAACTACCGAAGATTATCTCTGCTATGTTTGGGCACCAGTGAGATTTAATGGCCCCAAACTGGCTGACACCTATGAAGTTGTTTTCCCTGCCCACCAGCTCCAGGTATGTGTTTCAGCGGCAATATATAACCTAAACGTATAATTATCGTTTGATCACCATTTTCCGAACAGCACTAGTTTTGTTGTCTTGATTCAGAATTAAGCCTCAAAGGACATGTTATGTTACAGTTATAAGCCCATATTTACCTGAATACGTTTTAACATCTTCAATTATCTTTCTGGCAAAACTTTAAAACAATCACTCGATAACTTCAGGGTGTACCGAGATCGGTTTGCGTGAACACTAGACACTGTCAAGCTACTTGTACCTATTAAAAGAAAACGTTTGGGACAGAATTAGGATGATTTAAAATGTGTCTCTAAATCGTTTGTAACAAACACTGTTGAGTTCAAATTCTGATAATTTATCTGTTGTCTCACTAGGCCATTCCGGTGGACACCCGAAGGTTTCAGTTTCTCTTTGTTTCCCGCGGGAATTATGTGGTCGGAGTGAGTAAGTCATTCACTCTACTAACTGCCCCCGAGTCTCAGGATAGTCTCTCACAACACTCCTCCTACTCCTTGGTGGGATCAAGTGTCTCATTGGATACGCAAGGTATGCGATCGCGCCAACTGTGTGCGATTCTGTGTCAGTTTTAACAATCTTAATAGAGCATCCCTTATTTTGAAATGTTATCCCTATTTCAGGTCGATTTTGTAAAACAGAGTTGCTTGACGGTTATTTTCTTAAATGATTTCTCCTCAATCTGTATTACATTTTGTTGTGTAATTCATGGCTAGCTAACTCTGTTGAAGTTTATTTAGAGACTGTACCTATAGCCATGATCTTACAGCTCCTCTGGTACGATAAATGCCCTGTATATTATACTTCTATTTAATTTTGAGTGTATTTGTTCGATTGGCGTACGTTATTCAAAAGGTATGAAAGCGTCCATGCCAGCGCAATCAGTTAAGAAAGGCACCCTTGACGCCACTGGCAAAAATCAAAGACAAGAAATTAAAATAATGGGAAGATGCATAGAAAGGCGCAACAACAGTTCAGCTTGCTGTTGTATCGGAATCACTTGACGCTCGCTCATAACCGCCACCTATAGTTCAATCTAAGATCAGCCTTTTGATATAAATAATGTATTATTTACAATAAACAGTAACTTTTTGAATCCAGGATTTGAAGATCTTGGCGAACACGGCACTGAAGGTTCTACGTCTAGTTCTGAGAGTTTCGAGATGAATTTTATCTTGCATCCTTCACAAAACCTTCTTAAGCAACAAGAGTGTCCTGACACGGATCTCGAACGAGTTCCTGAACAACCTCCTGTTAATGTGAATACCACAAAGGGGAAATCAGCTACCAGGGAAACAATTGCACCAAAGCGATCCTACGTGGATGTTGTTAAAGGCAAACAGATAGAAACCAAAGCAACTCGTGACACCACCACCTTGGTAGGACCTTTCGAAGATGACAGTTCTGTCCAGAAGCAGCTGCGTATTCTTAACCACCATCCCATTGTATCAGAATATATGGAGAATAAAGAGAGATCGGTGGTTCCCTACAAACCCATTTTTAACATTAAACCGAGCTCTGTCAACAGGAGTCCAAAGGTAATTATGGGCCCGATAGGGAAAGTATAGGGGCGGAGTGGAGATTTTCTGCTAGGTTTGGTCTTGTTTTGTTAAAGGCTTTTTTGTTTTCAGCAACCTTTCTAACAAACTGTTTAAATTGCATGATAATGACTTGTTTTGCTACAGCAACGTAGGCATTCAGTTCTACAACATACAAATCCTTTTGGGTGAAATATCGCTAAAAATGAATGGTAAAATCGTAGGTATACGCTGTTTTTCTCATGTGTGAGAATTTATGGATGACGCCAACTAGATAAATGGTTATTCCGATTATATTAGGAGATTATGTACTATAGAATTATGGGTTCATACGTTTGTTTTTTAGTGATGGCATATATATATCTGGACATTCTGATTCTCTCTATTTATCGATTCTAGTAACAATAATTCAGGAGGATGACTTTAAAGTGCGAATGTTCAAATTTGTTAATCAAACATTCTTTTCTGCCATCTTAGGTTGAAACCATCGGAAATCTTGCTGAGAGAATACAATCCACCCAATTTGGACATCATAATTGTGTTCAACTTGAGCTGCTACCTTGCTGTGCACTGTGTTCCGTTGCAAAATCTCTACTCGAGGTTTATCATCGCCAACTCAATTTCAGAAAAGTCGAACTCCGCGATATCAAACTGGACATGGTGAACCTGAGAAAAGCTCTGGATGTCAAGGTGAGTTTGTACTGAAGAAAACATCGTCAAAAAGACAAATCAAGCCACAACGATATGGGTATTCACGTTTTTGGCAAACGCTTGTCACCATAAGTAATAGACATTTCGTTTTGGTCACTTTGGCAGCTTCTGTTCGTATTGTTTTGTGCATCCATCATACTGAATTGGAGAAACTGTTTAATTTGGAACTTGATAACGACCCTGGCTTTTGTTGTATAAAATACTATTTGTTTGTATTCCAGACTGGTTGTCATTTATGCATAGGCCTACTACTGGTTTCTGATCGCAAATTGAGTTATATGTCATTTAAAGTCATTATTTTTTTCAACAGGAGGAAGAAGTGAAAGTATATGAGCGACAACAGCTCAAATACACTGAGACTGATAAAACAATAGAAGAAGTTCTAACCCAAATGGCATTTCTTAAAAACGATATCAGTAATCTGCTCCTACAGAACAAGGAACTAGAGCAGACCAAAGTTACTCTCAAGGGAGAACTAGTGAGTAGAAGCTATAAGAAACATTTCTTAGAATAGACTCGCTTACAATATGATTAAATTCATTAAGATTTAAATATCAAATCGACACCTAATAGGCACGACTTCCGATTAGGCGTGTGTTTAAGTAAACGAACAACAGTTATGTTTTGTGCTTCATGCAGGCGTTTACTTTCAAAACACTATGTTTGAGCTCTACATTCCAGGTGTAAAAATAATGAAGGTGGTAACCGTGTTTATTAAAGCGTTTTTGCTAACTTCAACAATTCCGATTTCTATCCAACAGTTTATGACAGTTAAAAGAATAATCTAGAGAACTTGACACTTGACGTAAACTATTGGTTATGATCAAATTGCAGCCAAACTTATCAACGCGTTTGATCTATACCCCACTAACATATTCTCTAGCAAAGCTTAAAGCACCTGGTATGTCAGTAAAGTCGGGTGAATTTATTGGCTCTTATTTAAATGGTAGAAAACTCTTGACACATACGATTTTAAAACATCTTTTGGTGATTTGTTTTCAGTAATACGTAAGTCATAAACAGATGCTGAAAATCAAAAATATATACTTTTAAATCTAAATATGTATATTTGGAAATGATTTGTTTACTGGATTTACTACTTGTATTTTATTAAAATAAACAAAATCCCTCATTGACATAACAATGCTAATCGATCACTAGATAGTTGTCACAGCTTGTTGGAAATTAACAGCTCCAGATTTGTTTTGTTGTACGGGTGTTTTACTACTAATTAACTTGTTTTTCCCTCGTATGACAGTGTGCTATACCAATGCAGGACGGAAACTTCCATAATACAAGCATTATCAGACAGTTCAATAATACAAGATAAATAGGAAAACGCATACAATCACAAATTAAGTGTGTGGGTCATATATAACAGAATAGTTGTTATTGTCTTTGAGCTTATACCGTATACGACTAGCTGCTGCCAGAAATAAACTTAGAACTTGTTTAGCCAGGAGATATTGGTTCTGTGTTCACTATATTTGTAATCTAGTCTGCTTTTTGCATAAACCAAATAAGCTTCCTTGTGTTAAGTATCGGATTGCCATTTTGTATAACACAGTGCGGATCAGTAGCCTACCGGTACCTACAGACATACTGTAATTTTAAAACTTTGAGATCTTTCAAAACTATTTTCCCTCTTATTCTATCATATGTGCTTTTTTATTTTTTTAAAGGACTTGAGTGAAAAGAATCTAGGCGAATCCCAGGCAAAGTGTTGCACTGTAGAGACTCAGCTCAACGATATACTGTTTAGTCTTTCGCTTAAGGGTTATAACAGTGTCGTCGAC
Organism: Mopalia muscosa; assembly: GCA_031763545.1. Lineage (NCBI taxonomy): Eukaryota > Metazoa > Mollusca > Polyplacophora > Chitonida > Mopaliidae > Mopalia > Mopalia muscosa. Next base: position 6,715 of record JARFOD010090616.1, on the reverse strand, counting down.
TTCACTGGTAAGTGTAGACTTTCAAAGAAGTTTTGCCAATTTCTCTTCCATGCATTTATAATTGTTTTATCTTGGGAGGGGAATTTTACCAGATTTTCACCGGCAATTCGAAGTCCTCATAGCATTGAAACTCCCTCGTGCACCCCGTAGCATTAAACGTCAATCAACCAACATGGCATTTATTACAGTAATCGGCAATTGATAACCGTTATTGCCCCGTAACAAGGGCTTATTCCATATAAACACAAGTACATATATAAGTATCCTGATTATATTTATGACCAACTCGGGTCGTTTCCTATAAATTATAACTCAGTTGGAATAATCTTGACTCCAGAATAAGGATGAATATATATCGGAGGCCTGCCAACAATATCACCTACGCTTATACATGCACATTTTCGGAAACGTTTGGATGTTAATGTATTTTGATGTTGTGAAATGATACTCATTACTTTAGGTAAGAATATCAATCTATCTGAAGTCAAGGGAAAAGAAACCGACGTAGATGGCTGGCAAGTGTATAAAAACAAACGCTGTGGTGAGTCCTCGTTGTTTTATACAATAACCGTGTGTTTATTTCGGTATAGATGTATCGGCTTGTATGCCATCTGTTGCGACCATGTTACAATTTTCAAGTAAATAATAAAATGTGCCAAATTGAAAATATTAACTGAGTATTGATCATGAACCAAGTCCGATGTGATAGTTCGTTTGATAAATACTCTCGCTGACCGTACAAACGTATTAGTCGTGGAAAGTATTTATTAATGATGGAATGTTTCCTATGGCAGGTCGCCTACTGGCAGTCATAAACCAACAGGAAATGAGTATAAAAGGCCTACAAAGTGCTCTGAACGAAAGAACTGAACACGTTGATAAACTTCAAGAAGAAGTTTTTGCTTCAGAAAAGCAACTCGAGGTAAGTATAGTGCTGACATAAGGCATATTTTCCACGTCTCTTTCCAGCTTTAGTTATATTTAGCCGTGTTCAAATCTCAAGTCAAGGTTATTCAAAGTCTAAATCGTTTCCTGGTCTCTTTAATCTAGTTTGGGCATTTTTCGTTGGATTTCAAATGGTGTACACTGAGTACACGACCAGGTTAAATCCAATCACAAGATACGATTTTGACGAATTTGACTGAATCGAAGCCTGTAAACAAACACAGTGTTTATGTTGAAGCAACCGTTCGAATCAAAAGTACAATACTCACTTTATTCCGACCGGTCGAATAGGACTTTTGTATGGATAGCTGTCTTCTGTGAAGGCAACTTTACCAAGCCTTCAATAACTGTTAGATCGATCAATCCAGGCCATATGTTGAGCAACATTTGTATTAAATAGATGAATGCTAAATAAATACCATCTCATGTGCGGTCAGTAATCTCGAATCGAAGAAATCATAGCATGAAGGAATTGATTAAAAATGTAGAATTACCAATATCTAATTGGACCTTTTATGAACTGTTTATTTTTAAATGCAGTTTGCAAAAAATGAGATTAGCAGAACATCCGTGGAGTATAACGATGTGAAGCAGAGTTTGATGTCCTCACTGAAGCGAGAGGAACACACAATGAGGATTTTGGTCGACACAGAGTCAGAGATGACACAGTTTAAATACGAAACTGAAACAAGGGAACATTACCTCCTCAAACAAATACATGAGCTGCGAGAAGAACTCGATGTTAAACGTAACAGCGCCATGACGGTGAGTGATTGTAACTATAGACGTTAACACCATGGATTATCTCTTCATCCGAGCACCATTTGTTTATTTGACTTGAAACTTTACATGTAAATAGCCTGTATTGTAAAAGTGTGTATGTACAAAAACATGCCTATGCAGGTCTTGCTGGTCTCAGCTTGATTTGGTGTTTTTCACAACCTCTTCTTCTCTTCTTATTGGACAACTGGGACGGTGACCTTCGTGAACCCCAGAAAACTGGACATAATTAAACACCGTATGATAGGTCTTGACCTTAGATCCTGATTGTGGCAAACAACACAAAGAACTGATTTTAATGAGATTGAGCTAAAAGAATTTCATATTTATTTGTTCATTCTTTACAGTCTTTTACCAACCGCCTTATGTCAAGCGGATTGGCTAGCGTACCGGATGTGTGCAAGTCGGCTTGGTGTGCTAGTCTATGTACAAGAGCTGAAAAACAGCAGGAAGTCCCAGTGGTAAAGTCTCACGCTTCTCAAGGCAATGGTCTGGAACAAGGTGTGGACACTGTATCTTGGGAAACCGAGGGTCCAATCGCTAAACAACCAAAGCTTAACGGTGGTAAGAAGAAAGCAACCAAGAGAGGTCATCATGATGCGGTTCCCAAAACTCAATGTCCGAAACCTCACCGCAGAACTGTGTTCCCACCATCATGCCCAGTTTGTGGAGTTTCCTTTGCTAATGCTGTAGATAATCGGGTTATCGATGAACATCTAGCCTTTCATGATATATACAGAGTTTAAAAGTTGACCCTAGCAATATATTATCCTTGTGAGTATTGACGGTCATAGACAACACACCAACTTCCACCAGATGTTCAGAATAAAGACAAGTCTGCCTCTTTTCGGATGCACTGCATGCCATTTTATTTATTTACCACAACAACAAAGCTATGATAATATCTTAAAACCATGAGTATTTACATATTTATTATATCCATTACACTACCAGATGAATAAAGTTTTTGATCTCTATTTTCGTTTTCTGTTTTCTCTACTTCCCATGTTTGTAAACATCAGAGCATTTAGGCGTGTGTAAAACAAATTACAGGTTCGGTGGTTTGAAGTGAGAGAATAAGCAGGGTGCGAATCCGACTGTCCGTGTCACTATTGCATATCTTTGTTGGAACCATTTTCAACAGTTGATCCAGTTCCATCTAACTGGTGTTGTACCCAACGCTTTAAAGCCTATAAATAGAAATTTAAAAAAGCACAATAGGTGCATTCTACATGTATAGGCTTTTGAAAGAGAAAGTCCAAATAGGTTGAATTAGAAGTAAGGTATTAATTTCAGAAAAAATAATATTGGTATACCCTAAAAAGAACAGAATCCTATTCAAAGGGTATGATTTGGGTAAACCATTCTCCTTTCATTTCATATTGCGTTGTTTTTATTATCAACTTGATACTCCTTTGTCCAAGTGCTGTACGCATATATATCGAACATAACCGTATTATCTGTTATTGTAAGAACAGAATCAATCAATCTACCAATGGTAATTACAAGCATTATGGGACAATCAAAGCAATATATTATTGTTGTTCTCCTTTGGGTTCATTTATGTTATACTCCCCAATTGCTTTTTACTTTATCACATCGAAAAGCAAATTCTTATGTATAAATACCGATGATGTCAGCGATAATATGACACATACTAGAAAAATTCCGGACCAAAACATTTCGCCCACAATGTTTCACTTCGGTTTTTCTGGTGCATGATTTTCTGTCTAAGACAAATACAATTCTGATACAGACAGTTGCACCATTCAAAACTCAACCAGGAGAAACTAACGGAATGAGGAGTATCAAATACCTGAATAGCCTCATAAAGTGGAGTGCATCTAGTTTTGACGAAGTCTTCAGGGAGAGGAGTGGAGAGACCAATAGAACGACTCTCAGTCAGAGCCAGATGTCCGTCAAAATTCACAAAACACAGTCTTACAGTCAATTCATCAACTGGTCGAAGGTAGCTCGGTCCCCCAGCCATAACCTGAGAGAGGACAATAATTAGTTTATGAATTCCAGTTATGCGTCAATTAAATATTGTATATTAGTTTTGGCTTTATACACATTGTGTACCATTCTGTATGCTCTGGCAGTAAATCCTGTCTTAATGTGTGTGGTCTGTTGAGTACAAAATGAGTTATCTCCACTTACTGCCACTGACGATTCCTCCAGCATGGCACTGCACATCTCCTCACAGGTTGTGATTCCTCTTCTTTTTAATGATTCCCGGACAATTCCAAAGTCAGGAAAGATGTAATAACCGGCAGTTGGGAGAATTGACTTTACACCCACTGACGCCAACTGACTGGGGACAGAAAGGCGACAATTTTAAGTAATAACGACTATGGTCAAGTTGTCCAAAGATCAATGTTGCATGATGCGTCATATTACCAGAGAACTTGTAATATTTTAATATAACAGTTTGTTTTTCTGCCGATATTTGAATAATTTTATATATATATATATATATATATATTTCACTTAATTTAGTAGTTCCAAATGAGTTGTTGATAAGGTATGTCTATCAAAGAAGACATTGTCAAGAGCGAAACCTTTGTAATGGTAATCTTCAAATTGAGAAAACATGTGCTGTCCCTATGGCCAAATATAAACCACAGACCATATAAAGTTATATTTATATGGCAAAATCGGCTAGATTCAATACCATTCTAGTTAGCAGAATATTTGACAACTATATCTATGAAATGCATAACAGTAATTGTGTATGCTTAAACATCCTTTGGTGTATGTTTTTTGTATATGTTTGGGAATACTTAACCTACCTATGACAAAAATTTGCGACCGCTGAAAGAATTCGAGATGTGTGTTGTATATAATCATCACAAGATACCTTGTCCCCAAACATCTAAAGTAAAAATGATAGAGGATAAGTCAGTTGGCCCTTAAGTTAGTACAGGACGATCACAATTAACCTTTCTCGCCAGGTATGCCACCTGTGGGCAGACATTTACCGAACTCGATTATATGTTCTACATATTGCCGCATGGCATATTTCTACGAAAATTTGTAAGGGTATAATAAGCATATTCGTTAGTTAAGGAAGTTAACGAATGGAAAATAGAACAATCATGTGCCGGTAATTTAAGACAATATTAATCTAGTGCAACTGTTCGTCACATGGAATCCTAGACTAAGATTGATAAGAATCTAACTATAGGTCTCTACTCGATATCTCAATATCTAGTTCAATGGGTAAGTCATCTGTCCTTAACAACTGCAAACAATATATGACAATTCGACCAATGACCTCTCAGATGGGTGCTGAAACTTAGACCAAAAGTTATTATTTTAGTAACAAAGGCCTAATATACCTGAATAGCTGCATGTTGCATAGGCGCTGGGGCACATGAATAACTGTGACTTGCTGCGCTATTCACTGCCGTTTTCAGGATAGCCAATTCATCTGGAAACAAGTGGTAACCAAGCTGCAAAACGAAGAAATAAAATGAACACTTACAAATAAAATTGTTTATAACCTAGGTTTTTGTTAATTTTTCACGAACTATAACAAAAGCAGCTGCTTATCTAATCCTTGAAGTTTTATAAAGCCCAACAATGATCAAGAATTGAAGTTTGAAAATCGGGGCAAAAAGATACCGTATCGTAGTTTTATTTTAAACTACTACAGAAAGGACTAAGCATGGAGACAACGTATAATTTAGAACTCACCCTCCAGCCCCCAGCACTCGCCCATTTAGACAAACCACTGGATAGTATAGTTCCCTCTGGGTAGTACTGTTGGAAAGAAAATATTATAAGTAGATCACGTGCAAAAAAGCTTCCTGAACAAAAGAAATGCTGTAACTTAATGGTTATCTCCCTTAATGATGCGTATAATACCTACGTTTATTTGTCGATTAGGGTTTAACGTCGTACTCAAGGGTATTTCACTTATATGACGACGGATTGTCCAATTCACATTGCACCTTGCATTATTACTGTGGAAAACTGGGAGGAAACCTCGTAAAAAAACACCCCGCAATTGTCGGAGCCACAACGTGTGACTCGCTGATATACCTGGTTGTCGACAGGCGGACTTGATATCCGGCGAACGGTTCATCGAAGCACGATTAGTAAGCGCACACACTACCACTAAGCCAAGGTCGTTTAATATGAGCACGAGCAGAAAAAATGGACGAAGATGGAAAGAATAATGCTCATGGGTACAAAAACAGACATGGACGTAATAATACACACATGAACGCAGTAACACACAATGATGAAGTATAACAGCAGAACAACGTCCTCGAACTCCTATTAGGTGGACAATAAGTATATAGGGAATGTTTTTAAAAAATTAAAAAGTATTGAAATCACTATCTAAAAGCAAAAAGCAACCAAACAATGATAGCTTTATCAGTATCTTTATGATGGGCCGTTTTATCTGATTTTTGATTGGACAATTTAAACAGGCCACAGCGCATAACGTCATTGGAACAGGTTTGGTAAAGGATTTTGTTTGCCTTACTTTTAGAACACAATACTACAGATCCCATTTTGATCTGATTGAATCATATTGTTGGCATCTTCCCGAACTAAGGTTGGTGGTAAGGTGAAAGACCTTTCATGTACATTTTGATAATCGCAAATTGCAATTACAACAAAAATCTGATTTGATCTGATTTAAATATATTGTTGCAAAGCCACTTTCCTTCAATAGTCGATCCCTTACCTTTACCAGAGACACGTGTTTCCCGTCGTATCTTAATCTTCCATATATCTCATCGGAAAGAACTATAACGTTGTGACGGCGAAGTACTTCACTAAAATGTAAAGAAAAGGTCATATGTAACAACAGTGATGTTTTATTCCCCGCGCACATCCCCCTCGCCCTCCCTGCAATCCTCTAGGGAATATACCCCCCCCCCCCACGTCTCCCCTCGGATATATATCGTAAGTACCAATTTATTGTATATTAGATATCCACAACTTAGGCCTCTTGCCTAGGGCATATTGGGTT
>JARFOD010090605.1:6961-17881 GCA_031763545.1 Mopalia muscosa | reverse complement strand
AAAGAATAATAAGGTGGCTTTCCGTGAAAATTTTCATACAATAAACGTCAAGTTGCACCACATGTAACAGAAAACGACAGTAGAAGTACAACATAAATGTGTAGACATTCAAGCCGAAAAGATAACGGTACTCTCTTAGACAAATACTGCTCTAATGGAACCCTTTAAGCTTCTTCAGTCATGGCTCGTGGATGTTTGGTTCTGTATCGAACCCTCATAGCACCTGTTCCACGTGTTTATCGCTTATCGTAATGATTTAATATAGAACCATTGTTATAGAACCAAGGTGGTTCTACAAATAATAAGGTAGGTTCTATATAGAATAAGGTAGGTTCTATATAGAATAAGGCAGGCTCTATATAGAATAAGGTAGGTTCTATATAGAAAAAGGAAGGTTCTATATAGAATAAGGTAGATTCTATATAGAATAAGGTAGGTTCTATATAGAATAAGGTAGGTTCTATATAGAATAAGGTAGGTTCTATATAGAATAAGGTAGGCTATATATAGAATAAGGTAGGTCCTGTATAGAATAAGGTAGGTTCTATATAGAATAAGATATTTCTAAGAGTGTGGGAGATAAACAACAAACAAAGTTTTATTGTTACGTTATAAAAGGGATTATATTGTATTAGCCTTAATATGTATTGATCTCCTGTTATATCCATGCGAACCCCGTTACGAGGGGGTTAGTCATCAAGATGACTAAAGATAACAGCTTTCATCTAAAAGTTAATCCCGCTGGCACAGGGTTGAAAAGCTGTGATTATTTGTCTGTGGGAGGAAGTACGGCCTATACGGCCTCTATTTTGTCCTTGTTTGAAGGAGATTTTTATTTCCGATAAAAAAAATTAACTAGCAGCTGTTGATAAAGTGGTGTGTCGAATTATCGAATCCCACGAATCATTTCATGTTTTATTTACTTATCTGCCATAAAATAGACAGCAGTGCTGTGAATTGTGAACTGTTGACAAATACAAGTAGGATTAAGCCGGCGGAATTTTGTTTATTGCATAAATGGTTTATGTCTTGAATTAATAATCACTTATATGACGACTGTGTTCACGGACAATAGATGCCAACTATGGCAATAAAATACTAAATCATTGTATCTGATAAAAGCGTATTGTTCCTACGTTGCTAAGTAAAGACGGAATGTCAATACTTTAAATATACTGCCTTTTGCCAGTGCAGTACAATTGTATGTCCGGGCGTCTTTTCAATGGTTTCTTTATTAAGGTGCCAGTAAAAATAGGGCAAACCTTCACTAAATTTAGATCTCAAGCAGTGAAATTGTCTCGTGATGTTGTCTCTATCGTTTGAATACAGTTGTTTACGTTGCTAAATACGACCGTTTACCTTTGGCTTGGAACGATACAAATAGACAAAGTAGACTTTTCCCTCTCTCTTGATTCTTTATTCCGTATGAATGATGTCATTTATCTTCTAACTCGAATGTTGTCGTAGGCTGAAAGCTGGAAATAGATCATTACAGCGGACTCCGCATATCCCTGATCTATCTGAGTGCCTTTGTTTGAAGCGAAACACATCCTGTGATTTATCGGTTGTTTCGCCTGTTAACTTTTACAAGTTGGTATATTCATTTTATGACAATATGGCTCATTGGTTGGGTGAGGAATTAGTAAGCAACATCTGAAGAATGACCCTCTATAAAAAGAGTTTACTGAACTTAACGTCTGGGCCAGGTGAGAACCGGTAAAACTATTGTTATATTTTTGATATACCAGTGAAATGTCGTGATATTTCACTGTAGTGTAATAACGCCTTTGTTATTACCCTCTGAATTGTGATCTGATTGACGTCCGATCTCTTCAGTTTGACAGATAAATGACAGACTCCCGTATACCTCGTTCTACAGCAAAAATAGATTCCATGCTTTCAGAACTTTATCTAAAAGTGAGTTATATAACTTCCATGTATCAACAGCATTCATTATTTCCCAATCAAATCGATGTCGTCAGTTATTTATTTTATCGTAGACATTGGGATGCTTCAGCGAATCCGCGTATGTTGGTTCCATGCAATAAAATAGTTCCGCTGGCGAGTTGAAGGACAGATAAATGTTATGTCAATGTGGCTTGGCAGATATACGTATTTTTGGATTAATATTAACGACTAGCAAAAAGTCATTTCATTTTAAGGCATAGAACGTTGACAAATCAAATGGTCAAGCAAATAAGTGGCGATGTCGTCCAAACGTCATTCTCACATTGTAATTGCCACAGCGGATTTGGAAAATTTGTCATAATTATGAGTTTATTGTTGAGAAAATGACACACATGAGTTTCAATACCCGGTTGTTTTCAAACTACACTGCATCACATGCGGTATGTAGTTCAAATGGAATATAGCATTGTCATATCTGAAATATAAACCAATTGGACTAACAAGCTCTATACATTGAAATAGGTTTAAGAAGTGTCGTTGTTATTCTCGTTGTCTGTTGTTTTTAGATCCAGCTATTTGGCATTGTTCGAGTCACATTAGTTTTCACTTAACGTTATGTTAACTCTAAGTGAATAACCCAGATAGAACCTGTAAGTCACGTCATATGGTTAGAGGTATTTCCCATAATTCACTCGAATCCAGATAATGTTACATTCTTTTCATAGTTCTTGCACACCATAATTGATTTATTGATTAAAACATACCAATTCAACATTCCATTTCTACAGCTGCAACCCATTACAATACAAAACATGGCTATGAAAGATCGGTATTCAAAACATAGTCACAGAGTTTGAACGAGGTACCCGGCAGTCAGCTATTGAAGAGAACGAGTGTTACACGTCCATCTGGCTTCCTCGGTACAAAAACTGATTGAATCACTGACTCACTGACTGACTGATTCACTGACTCACTGACAGACTCACTGACAAACAGACTGACTCACTAAATGACTCACTGACTGACCGATTCACTCACTGAATGACTCACTGACAGACTAACTGACTCACTGACAAACAGACTGACTCACTGACTCACTGAATGATTCACTGACTCACTGACTATCTCACTGACTCACTGACTGACTCACTGACTGACTCACTGACAAACAGACTTACTGACTAACTACTTGATTTATTGGTTGATTGTTTGGTTAATTGATTGATTGGTTGGTTGATTAATTGTTTAATCGATTGATTGATTGATTGATTGATTGATTGATTGGTGACAAAGTTTGCACTGCCAGTTATATGAGTGGCAGATTTATCCCCCATTTCTACCTACTGGCCAAACCCATTTCCAAGCTGTGATTTATTTAAACGTGAACACCAATTTCCAGTCTTCAACATAAGTAATGTTTATTGCAAGTCAATTGTATGGGTTGTTTCTCCTATTAACGTAAAATAGTCCAATTATCTCACGAATTGTGCCTAACCCAAATTCGTTCTAGAGACGATTTACATCCTTCATGTGGATGACAATTCGTGGTTGTTAATTCTAGAGCCTCTGTAGCTCAGATAGTTAGAGCGCTATCCTCTGTCTGCCAGACCTGAGTTTGAATCCCAGTGGATGCAAGTCAAACTGTCTTTCTAAACAAATGTTTGCCAAGCTTCAACTTATTCGAAACTAATTCGAATTTATTCCACAACGAATTAAACCCCATTCAATGTCGATTCATTTACAGTAGGACAATTTGAAACCCTCACATGTAGACGATCATATTAAATTAAGAGGTAGCTAGCATGTATCCCCCCAAAACACCCTTCATGAAAACTTAATAAGAATACTTTTGAGAACAAGATAAAACGAAAAAGGTCTAGTGCATTTACAAAAGGTCAGTACAGAGTGAAATCGTTTAAGCGTGGGCTTCATTTATATCCAAGCGTTCCTCGATGAGACACCGACTGCCATGTATACGGCTTCTTTATTTTTGGCCTTGTCAAATTGTCACAAAACAGTCCTAAATATCCAATATCACATCTTTCGCGGTCTGCTTTGAATCCCAAAATAACGACAATGAGCGGCATGTATTTTTTTAAGCAATTTACATTGTCAGTATTTCTTCATCTGGCACTTTATGTATGTCTTTAAATTAGATTAACGGTCATTTGTAAACAACTGTAAAGAAGCCTCAGATCCACCCCTCCACCCTACCCTCCCTTCAGAAATATCCGTAATTATCAGAAAAACTCTAATGAGCGAAAACAACATTATTTTATAAAAAAAATGAAGGTAAAAACAAAACAAATCGTATTGTAAGTTGGTTTTGCTATTTATGCCCAGAAATGTCAGTTAGATCATTCATCGACAGACTCAAATCGAACACTTTAATCGATATAGAGTACACAACATGGACTGGTGATGTTAACAAGTCATCTGTTATTGTCCTTAAAAAGCCTTTAAAAGTTACTCTGGGGAATAAAAACGTAAGAGATTGCACATCGATAACAAATTTTTTTCTGATTAATAGTTCGACGCTGCTGCAGGGGTTATATTCTATACGTTGTTCAAATGCATGATCACTACGCGATTGACAATGGTGGCAATTCCTACACCGCCAAGTCGCCATTTCATATTTATACTCCAACAAGTCTCATGTTCTGAGACACAGATCGACATACTGATTTGACAACAGATAAATACGATGACGGTTTTCCTTTGAAAAGCGATAAATTTGAATTCCTTTATTTTAACAACATTAGAAAAATTGTTAAGTTTCTGTTTAGAATCTGTCAAACTCTTTAGCGTCTAAAATACACTTTGATCTAACACCAGGTGTCAAGACACCTATTGAGCAGTCAGATATCTGGGTGGAATACACTTTTATCTACCACAAGTGGTTGAGCCTATGTCAAGACACCTGTTGAGCAGTCAGATATCTTGATGGAATACACTTTTATCTACCACCAGGTGGTTGAACCTATGTCAAGACACCTGATGAGCAGTCAGATATCTGGGTGGAATGCACTTTTATCTACCACCAGGTGGTTGAACCTATGTCAAGACACCTGTTGAGCAGTCAGATATCTTGGTGGAATGCACTTTTATCTACCACCAGGTGGTTAAACCTATGTCAAGACACCTGTTGAGCAGTCAGATATCTTGATGGAATACACTTTGATCTAACACCAGGTGGTTAAACCTATGTCAAGACACGTGTTGAGCAGTCAGATATCTTGATGGAATACACTTTTATCTACCACAAGTGGTTGAGCCTATGTCAAGACACCTGTTGAGCAGTCAGATATCTGGGTGGAATACACTTTTATCTACCAGCAGGTGGTTGAACCTATGTCAAGAGACCTGTTGAGCAGTCAGATACCTGGGTGGAATACACTTGGACATTCCTTCATCAGGAACTACATCACAGTGTCCATTAATAGGTTAAGGAATCCTAGAAGACCTTATGTTAAATGGTTCGTTTCATGTGACACGTATTCTGTTGATAATGATAGTAAATAAGTTGCATTTTATATAACAATCGATTAGAGACAGCAGGATGTTTCCGGACAGTTCTAAAGAGATTCGACTGGCAAGCTATTGAAATCTCCCAATTTAAGGTGTATTCCTTCGCGCAAAAGAATTGAGATTGGAATTTTGTGAAACCTCTGTGTAAGACATTTAGGCTTACTTCATCACTAAAACATCAGAAAAAACCTTCAGTTTTTAAATTAGTCCTTCTACAACTAGTATGTAGTTGGTATATCAATATGCTGTTTACTTAAGGTAAAAAAAATACTATTATTATATCCACATGAAGCTGGGTTGATTCAATTTTACCGGTGTACCGATTATGAAATTAATAAAACAGTGATCTACGGTTTTGAAAAGTGTATTTCAGGCTTTATGGAGCAGGTATTTTAAAGCTCATTCAGCGAGCTGTGAGCATTTCATAAGCTACGAAGAGCCATATTTGATCAACAATTACGAACAGTGTATAATAGTTGGAGATAGGGGAAGTTGAATATTGTAAACAATTTAGTTAACGACTATACGCTGAATACCATAACACACACAAGCACACGCACACAAAGAAAAGAAAATTTAAAATTGGTTTTCGTGGGACATTTTGACTCAAAGAGCACGCAGGTGCACAAGGCCCTGACCACCCACGATATACGCTAACCGCCAATAGACGTAAACATTGCTGACGAAATCATAATGCAAATAAAGGATGTGAATCAATAATTCCCTTTACATTAACAGCATTCATTTTGGAGAAATACTGAAATGTACTACGCTCAAAGGGACAAAACTCTTGTAAGCAATTTCCAAAATTTAACCTTACCACTTCAGCTGAAGTAGGCTGCGCACAAAACCTCACATTTTTTTTTATTCTGCGCATTTAATTTTTAAGAAAAGACTCGTAGATAATGCTAGTCTCGCTAAACCAGACTTCTCGCGGGAACTTCGACCACGGCTGGATAGTCAAGGTAACAGCCCATACTAAACCTTGCAAAAAGAAAATGGCCGTCATATTGTCCTGGTATCGTACAGTTGGGTTTCTGATAGGTTAATTTATAAATGTATTTTTATACATTCAATTTAACCCTCAAATTAATTTATTTGTAAATAAATACAAAGGTTTTAGGTTCAATTTAATGTTTGAAATATATTTAAAAATCAACCTATCAGAAAACCTACTGTACGATACGAGGACAATGTGACGGCCATTTTCTTTTTGCAACGTTTAGTATGCTCTGTTACCAGACTATCTAGCCGTGGTCGAAGATCTCGAGAGAAGTCTGATAACTGATAAGCTTAAAGAGCCTTTCTAAAAGAAAGTAACTTACAAGACACGGACAGATCTAGGTTGTTCTGATTCCTCATTAGTTTTACAGGAACTATGAGAAAAACTTTAAAAGGCCACTGTTAACTGGAAATGGTATGATATTGACTGTTTTTTAATTAAAAAGATACTCTCATGATTCCTCATCAGAGTTGTGATTTTCAAACTCCACACACAGCCTGATTGTGGACTATATCCTTCAACAGCTGGGTAGAAATGACAACAAAGCTGTTCAAATAGATTTCCTTCTACTACACATAAATGTATTTCTGACTAAGCTTTTCGTCTTGTAGTGGAAGCCTTGCTTACGCGCCGGCGTTATGGCGACTTCCACAGCAAAACTAAGAGTAAGCTCTCCGGGAGATTACTAACAGCCCGGAGAAGTGTTGTATCACAGAAGATATGTGATAGCCGCCTGTTTCTGTAAGAGGTATTATGGCTAAGCTATAGAAATACGAGAAAAAGCCAAAGTTATGGGTGTTTATAAATATGTAAAGACTGTTTTTAACCCGCGAAAACAGGTACCAGTTCCTATAAAGAGCCCCGCCTTTGTCATTTAGTAAAATTAACCATTAACTCCGTTGCTTTCGTTAAAAGGTTAATGATCTTATGGATTTTAACGCCGTGGTTACGGCAATGTCTTCTAGAACGGCGAAGTAATCAAACAGGATACAGTTACATAAGTATAGCCATCAAATGGGAATTGTTTGTTCTGTTAGAAAATTATGTTTCTCCATTGCTGATTACACATAAATATAACTGTGTTCTGAAATTATTACCCTTGCCCAGATAAGGTGAGAGAAACAACAACAGTAACAATATAAAGCGAACTGGATTTTTTTTTGATTTTTTAATTAAATGATGCTAATCATGTTCTTTTTTTTTAATAATTCAAATTTACCCCATCTATAGCGATGCTGTCATTTTTCCGGCTGCACGTCATGATACACTGTTTGAGTTGTGTAAGCTAGTCTTTGAATCAACGTGATGTCAAATTCCAAATAAAAGCGGAGCGTCCAATGCATACAGTATGTGTGCCCTTGTCTTGCTTTCTATTTGATTCCAGTCTGTTTAACATAGCCTTGTTCTACCGGTGTGTTTATCGTCAGCCTGTGAAAGCCTCCGTGTAAGTACTAGATCGAAAACGAGGCCCGGTGAGCATTTTCAGATTATTGTTTAAAGCGATACTCCGGGCTGCAATAAAATGCATATAGGTAAAACGAGCATCATTTCTTGTGTTCAATTATTCTCTCTAATTTTCTAAACGAGCAATATCAAGATTATAATTGGATCTTAAACAATGGGTAAGGCACAGACTACAGTCAAATTTATCCTCGTGGCCAGGTCTTGGTAGTTTTATCTTTAAACGGAAGAGCTCCACAAATATGGACCAATCAAATATCTTCCTTTTTAAAAAAAATGCCTACGTCACGAGATCTGTAGAGTCGACTGTTTAAACCTTTGACAGTTGACAAATAGGTCATTGGTTCACACATGTTATTAACCGGTTACGCAGAAGAGTGTTAGTCGCGTGACGTCATGAACAGGGCGGCCACGCCCAAAATTCCAGCCACCAATGATCGTAGGAAGGTATATACCTGTAACAGTCGGGTTATTTTATAAAATGAAGAAACGATAAGTCGATGCCATATTTAAGTAAATTTAATGGTAACCTTTCAAGGGATATAGAGGTTATATCAGCCCGGAGTATCGCTTTAAAATACGAACTGTGTTTATCTATTAATTTATTTGTTGCATTAAATGCTACGGCAAATTTTTCTCAAATAACTCTTTATTTATTGGCGTTAGAAATGTTTTTGTTTAAGTTTGGTCGTATATCACTTACTAATACTGCTGTTGGATGGTAGGTAGTCGTCTGTTGCCATGTTGCTCTCGGGGCTAAGGGGCAACAATAAGCCACTCTATTGTTGTCTATCTATTTCTTGAGTCTTGTAATTTCCCTGTCTTCTCTCCGCGTTGCAAGTGGAATAAGATGTATTTTTTCTAACCATTAGGCTGGGATGCCTGCATATGAGATAAATTAACTTAACTATGGCGTTAAAGGACAATCAAACAATTGAATAAGTGTTACAATGGTTTTGCTTGACAACTGTATTGGATCTGACCTTGTGGCTAAATAGAGATATATCGAGTTCCAAAGTAATTTTCCTCTTTGTGTTTGGTTGGTTTTTGGTCTTTCTTACGCGGAATGAAAGTTTAAAATAAACACGAGCTATACAGTTCGTCCAAGGTAGTCCTACCGACGGAGTTCTAGCCTATGCCCCAGGAAACACCCACAATCAAGTTTGTAACCGGAAGTCACGGTGACGTCCGTCACCTTTTCATGTTGTTTTGGGTGTTTAGCGTGGCGTAGATTAGAGCTCCGGAGTTCTAGTCCGGCTACGCCTCGGTAAGCACCAACAATTCGGTTCGTCATAAGAAGCCATGGTGACGGAGTTCTAGTCTACGCCACGGTGAACACCTTCCATTAGGTTCGTCCCAGTGAGTCATGGTGACGGGGTTCGAGACTAGAACCGTCCCTGGTCAACTACTTAAACATATGTAATATAAGTGTATCAAAATCAAAATGGTAAAAAAATAATTAAATTTGATAGCAATACAATTATGATATAATAAACTATTCCCCACGTATTTGTAAAGTTGTAATTTGGCGGGAGACGACAGCCCGATTTACGGCAATATTCAGTACAACACTACAGTAAATGGTCCCATGTCATTTTTATCTATTGACCAGCGTATAGCTGAGGGAAAAATAGAGGAAACTGAAAATGATGCGCAGTGGGCGAAAAGTACACTTTCTAAATACCGGTTCTATAATAAAAACAAATTAAATAAAAATGAGTTTAAAACAAACATAATATTATTATTTCATCTAATTGGACCAATGAAGATTGTCAAAACTTAAAGGTTAATCTGTCTGAAGCTTTTCCAATGAAAGTGAAACACTACAGATATATGTTAACACTGTAATCAGAGCAACTGAGTTTATACAGTTCATTTAACTTTGCCGTGTAACTGAGTCTAGATAAATTAGAGAACGTTGCACTATAACTGACATCATGTTAAGCTATTCTGAATGAAACTGGTTCAAAATGGATAAGAGATATAACAAGAAATCGGAAAAAGTATTCGCCAAAGTTTATCTAAGCTTAAGGTAACCTTTCACAATCCGTCATCCCCTTCAAACGAGATTTAATGCCAAAAGTTCAAGGTAAGTGAAGAGATTATTTCCCGGTTATTTTCCCCTTTGGAGTATAATGGTGTGCCGTGTGCATTTGATATGAGACCGTCTATCTGAGTATATGAAATGGGGATAATATTTTCCGGAAGAAATGAGTTTGGGATGAGTAAAATGGTGTGCGTTTGGTATGAGACCATAGATGTGTCAATTGGAGAATATGGAATGGGAATAATGTTTACGGAAGAAATGAGTTTGGGATGAGTAAAACGGTGTGCGTTTTATGTGAGACCTTACATGTGTCTATCGGAGTATATGGAATGGGAATAATATTTTGGGGAGAATTGAATTAAATATAAGCAAAATGGTGTACGTTTGATGTGAGACCATAGATGTATCTATCGGGGTATATGAAATGGGGATGATATTTTCGAGTATAAATGAGTTTGGGATGAGTATTGTTCCGGGTCGAATGACGTCACGTCCAGCTGAAGGTCTTGCCCTATCATAAATGTCCAAACAGTATCAGTCATTCGTGCAATGCGAAATACCACAACATTCCTAGTGAAATGTGTTTACTAGGTGTATGTTGAACAGGATTTACTTCCAGATACAGATGATTGGCCATCATGATTGTGGCAAGAAAACTGTACAATCGAGACAACCCATGACCTGTTGCTGGTTGGAGACGTACCAACCCACGAACGGTCCGGGAGAATCTTTCGATAAAATGCCAAAAAGCTCGTGGTCAAATCTGTTTACTCGGTGTACGTTGAACAGGATTTACTTCCAAATACAGATGATTGGCAACCGTTATTGTAGCGAGGAAGCTGGGTACAACCTCTAAAACCCACGACCGTCTGCTGGCAGCTAACATACCTATCCACGATCGTCCGCTGGTTGAATATATCCGAACCCACGACCTTCCGCTGGAATCGAACCACACCATGCCTGGCTGGAAGAA
>JARFOD010090594.1:0-17887 GCA_031763545.1 Mopalia muscosa | reverse complement strand
ATGGCCTGGAATTTTAAGCATTGAATTTAACATCTTTCTAGAACTTACCAAGGTTTGTGTGAACCCTTTAAATCCCCATTATCATTCATTCTAACCCTCCACAGGTAACTGCCATGCGCAAATATGCATAACAAGGAACAGTGCAGCGCAGTTCCGACTCCCTCCCTTCACAGACTCGCCAATAGTTAAATCCATCTCGAAGACAAAAACAGTCTATACTTTAAATTAATAAATTCATTATTCTGTAAACAAACTTGTGGTGTGATATTTTCATTTCACAAGGGGATAAAGACACATTACATCCCAGCGTGTGATTATCCATGTACCAAATTTCCGATAATAAAAATCAAACATGGCTGCCTCTGTTTCAAATTTAGTCTTTTTTTACTTTGATAAAACTTACAGCATAAATAGGAAATTAGTTGTCGCGAACGTAGATCAAAACATGTCTACTTCACAATCGCTATAATTTATGGCATCAAAATATCATAAAAATTGGTTTGGGAGACTTTTTCTGCCGCTTTTTTTGCTGTTTTACATTTACAGAATGGTGTTTAAACCCTCGACATCGGTCATAGTTAGGTATTTGACTCAAAATGATGACAGAGTCTTCAAAATCCTGACTAAGACCTCTGGATCAAGCTAAAACCCCTTAACATAGTACCTGCAAAGGATAGAATAAAACAAGTTTTTGATGATACTGTAAACATACCCCAACCGATGAGCAGCTTTTAAGCATAAACGTGTAATCAATGAGATATTCTCATGTCAGACATTTTTAATAATCAATTAGACCACAGCTTTAATCAAATCATTTATTTTCCTTGGGGGTGTGAGATTCAGTACAAAAAGAACACTTTAGTTTTATGTTTTTGATAGTTTTCTTTCCATAGAGTTTCTAAAGAACTTAAAAACAGTTTTACTGGCGTCTCTTCCAGCAAGAAGACAAGATTGGAACTGATCTTTTGAAAATAATCCAGTAGTTTTTACAGTAATGACATCATAGTTTTTGCTATCAAACACAAAAGTTGCTAGAGCAACAGCAGCTTTCTCTTGTGCTTCTGAAGGATCTAACTGCAATAGTCCATCTTCATCGATCGCTACTGATACGGCTGCTATTAAGTATTTCATCGGCAAACATGCGTCCAACAAAGCCAGGCAGGCTGCATTGATAGATACTGCTGAAAGTGACCCCGAGTTTTGTAGCTCCTGTACAATAACATGAATGGATGAGCGTGGATGTAACGCTGCTAGAATCACTGTCTCACAGGTGTTCCTCAAGAATCTTTCCTCCAGTTTCTCAGCACACCCAGGAAGACCAGATTTTGGTTTAAAAGTCACCTCAACAGTTGCTTTGTCAATAATTTCTTTTGACATTTTGACCTCCTTTGGTCCATATACTACTGCCATGACACAAGTTTTACCCTGACAAAGATTGACAGACCCGTCAGGCCTGGATAGTACTGTAACACTGCTTTTCATTGGGCGCAGCTTTCCAACTTCTCCAGAATCTGGCTCAACCTCCATCATTCACATCAACAAGATACTAAAAACAGAAGAAAAAGATATTGAAAAGGCTAATGCAAACTAATAAATCTATCGACACTAAAGACACCAGAACTATTCCAGGATAAAGCATTTACCCTAACATATTCATTAATATTCAAAAATAGTTTAAATGACAGGTAGAAATTATGAATTTAAACATGGAAAAGATAGGAAAATGACAAATGTTGACAAGTGAAATTCTTCAAAATAGGGATTTATTACAGGCATTTTCCGATTCTAGCTAAGACACTTTCCTAAGGTGACAGGTCTGCGAGTAAGGCAACATTTGCATTCCAGTAAGTAAAGCATAGCCATTAATTAGTTAATTTAACAGACGGGATTGACATCACTATTTGAAAATACGGCCGGTCACCAGTGTAACCGTTTGCATATGTATGCATTGGAAGGTATCTGTAACAACACAGTGTAAGCTTATACCAAGCTTGGTCCTCCAAGCGCAATGTTAATCTGTTGTATACATATCAAAATAGCTCTTTGAGCAACACACATGTTTAGCAAGTATTCAGCTGACAGGCGGTTTTAAAAAATCTGGTTTTTAGTAGTAGGTTGATATTAGAAGGGGTTGTTCGTTGTTGTTGTTTCGCTTGAGGACAGAACTCTCACTTTCAGCTTTATATGAAGGCATTCAACCGTGCAGACAATAGGCGACAGCCACGACTAGATGGTATAACTACCATTTTTTCGAACAATGATGTCAGTTCCGCTTTTTAAATTAACTTATTAATGGCTAATCCTATGCTTATTTGATTGCGAGTGCAATACAGATGGTTCTCTTTGAATATATGCAATAAAAATAATAAGTTTAGGTCGAAAAACAGTTGTCTTTCCCAGTTTCCCTTTAATAACACCAATTTGATTTCTGCTCTTCTCATAAACTAATACTAAAATTTTGTTAATCAAACTTTCAATAAAATGGATTTAAGTATACATGTGAAAAACAGCTTTCATGTTCTAGACCTACAAGGCAAAATGGTTTTAATTAGAATCTAAGGGACTATTTGTTTTGCATTCATGACAGTTTATTTCAAATGAAAAAAGTTCCCAATTGAACATTTGTTCATTCTTGTTTAATCTTTTCCTGTAAAAACAATACAAAAAATTAATCTTGAATTAAACAAAGAAAAGTGACAGGTGGAACCTGATTTTAATACTGATAGTGCCAAGCTGTTCAAAGTGTTGATTACAACAAAAAATCACACAGGGGGTAAGCCAGAACAGGTTTTTTTAATGTCACTTAATTATGCCCCCCTACAATCAAAATCCGGTTACCTGGGAATCAATTTCAATCTTCTATTCAATGTTTTTATGGTCAGATTTAGTCTATATACCATTTAACAAGAAAGTCAAAAGCAAATAAATTCAATATCTTGAAACTAACACATCAAAACCAGAGTAAATTTATACAAAACAAGATAGAGCTATGCCGAGTTCTCAGTTATATATTAGGACTAAGCCATGCCTATTAATGTGAGCACGACGGCAATATGTGGGATTCACGGAAATTTGATTGTGTAAAAAGTTATATGGATCGCACAAGGTTGCATAAATATCAATATTGTTTATATAAAATGACGAAATTCACTAGTTTTCCCTTCATGGAAAGATAGGACGAGCCCATAACCTTTTAGGCGTACTTTATATGGCTATGGGGTACAAATATGTACCCTTCAGCAAAGGGATCATTGCACTCGGATGACTGCGTCTTGTTGGCTACCTCTTCCATCGATAGCTGAAGAAACTCGGAATAACACCATTAAGCCACTTTTGGCGGGAAATCTCAAGTATGGCATAAAATATACACTAGTAGGCCTACCCGGCTTACTAGTAGGCTTATACTACATCTTTCATAGCTTCGGCGGAAAATATGAATAATAAAAAAACAGGTTGTGTAAAATCACTATGGGATGGGTGGCACTTACAAAAAACTGGAGTCCCTTAAGACAAAAAACAATAACCAAAGTGAAACTGAACAGCAAAAATGAAAGCTAACAAAGAAACTACTTCTCAGTTATGCAACTTGGTCAGTAAACAACCCCTGCTGAAAAGTTCAACTCCCACTAATCAATGCCAAGTACACATGCACGTTCTGGCCTCGTGACCACGTGCAAGCCTGCTTACTCAGTTCATTTTGAAAGACTACGCGTCTAGTCATCTCAAACTGGTTTCCGACACAAAAGAACTTATAAAAGAAACGAATCTCGGCAATCGGACATAAAACCGACTAAATGCAGAAAGGGCAAGTGATCACTTCTATCCTTGTGGATTTGCAACTGTGTGTTGTTTAGTTAATGTAAATGAGCACAAAAGCAATTTAATATATTATTATGTTAAAACTTGACACGAATTGTTAAGTACTACGTTGCGGATTTATACTTTAGGGCTTTACGGAAGTAACCATCCATCGACGTCATTCCAGTGCTACAAGAAAGCTGGGTCAGAGACAAATCGGCAAACGTTGTTAAATTTTAGACTTCTTAAGGTGTGTTTTAAGATAATCTTTGACAAAAAATGTCTTACCGAGATCGTGGTTTCGATTCCAGCGGCAGGGGAGACCGAAAAGGGTAAGTAAAGAACGCCTTTTGACCGTTTTATTATTCGTGATGAAGCAAAAATGTACGAATTTCCATGACGTCATTGTTCGCATATCGTTGAGGACCTCGTGGGTTTTCTACTTCTTTCTGATCAGTCGACAGTCTTCGCTAGCCACAGTTTATTCAAGCAATTCTTTAAATCAACTAAATATTTTGCTTGAACTTAAACATTATCGGAAATGACTGGTGAACATTGAATGAAGGAAAGATTTTCTTTTGCCATGATTTTTTGTTTGCTACGCTCGCACGTGTTCAAATTGCAAATACTAGGATCGGCATCCATTTTTCCAAACTCCATTTTAAAGACCATGCCGGGTATTATAAGTTCATTTAATTCTTCCGACAGTTTTGGAGGCGGTGGTTCCAGATTTAGTGGGAGTTCTGGAGGAAGTTATGGAGGAGGATCCAGGTTCAGTAGTAGTGGAAGTCGTGGTGGTGGATACGGCAGTGGGAGCAGTGGAGGATTTGGTGGAAGGGATAACAGAATGAACAAAAACAGTCAGCCTGGTGAAAGGTTAAGGAAACCAAAGTGGGACATGTCGAGATTGCAAAAGTTTGAGAAGAATTTCTATGTTGAACATCCAAATGTTGCCAGAAGAACACCGGTAAGTTTCCATGCTGGTAGTTGAAGGGTTGCTGTCTGAGATAACAGGTAACATGAAGCTGATCAGTCCTGTAGATCATGCTGTCTTGTCACTAACAAAGACAGTATGATAATGTAGCCACATCAGTCATGACTATCATATACAAAAATGTAAATGTAACATTTGTTTTAATCTATATCACCTTCTCTTAACAACAAAGATTGCAGCCATGACAGTAATCATTTATGAATTAACATTAGTGATCTCTTTTTTGGGGGTATTCTAACAAAACTGATCAGAAAAAAAATCGTCCTCCCGTTTTACCTGGCTTGAATTGGTACTGAATTGAGATTGAATGCACGTTCTATCCAGAGTTTTTCATAGCCAGAGTTAAAAAGTAAGAGGTTTGCTTTAACAGATCATTTGGGTATATTCCTTAGTAACCTATAAATCAGTAGGATAGTGATCAAATAAGTTAAGTGTGTATAATATTTTCTGTATTTTTTATTTTTTTTGTTATAACAGCAAGAAATAACAGAGTACTTGAATGCCAGAGAGATTACTGTAAAAGGAAGAGATTTACCAAAGCCTATATTCCAGTTTCCTGAAGCTAATTTACCAGGTAGGACCACAATTGGATTCGGAAATGCAATGGATTTAACTGATTTTTCTGTCACTTTTGAAGAGTATGAAATGATTGATATCCAACAGTTATTCCTAGATAATTCCTATGTTATTATCCTGTTGGGAAGGCAATATTGCTGGATCTACCTACCAGGGGTTTAGCCAAAAATCATAAGTACGGTGTCCAAAATGGTGATTTTGCTTTTACTTTTTAAAGAATTTTTACAATTTCCCTATCTCCTGCAGGGTGTCCAAAGGCCTGTTGCCCCGCCCCCACCCTCTGCCTAAACCCTTGCTAGCTACTTTCCCCAACCCGAAATTGCTTTCCTGTAAGACCAGTTCTTACATTATTAGTTCATTCTTGAGCCAGTTTTGTCTTGTAGTAATTATATTGCAATTTTTTCTTTCCCAGAGTTTGTTTTACATGCTATTGCTGCACAAGGATGGACAGAGCCAACAGCCATCCAGTGTGTAGGCTGGCCGTTTGCTATGTCTGGAAGAGATAGTGTTGGTATTGCACAAACAGGATCTGGTAAAACAGCAGCTGTAAGTAAACATTTCATAGTCTGTACAATTTTAGACCGTCCTCCTTAAATCCAGCATTCACAGGATGCAGTCTGTCGACCCTCAGGTATATGAGTGAGTCACATGATGTGGCTCTGGCAATCATGGGGGTGTTTTTTACGAGGTTTCTTCCCAATTTTCCATCGTAATAAGATAAGGAACAGGTGTGATGTGGACAATAGTCGTCATATAAGTAAAATACCCTTGAGGATGACATTATACCCCTATCTAATGAACAAATCTTTAATCCAGAGCTGAAAAATAGTTTTTATTCATTTAGATAGGTATTGATGATGTACCTAAATGTTATTTCACTTCATGGAAGTGTGACCGCTTAGTGTGGAAAGCCCCTTGATGTCATTGGTTGAATACTTATTTAATATAGACTGTAGTATACAGAAAATAGATATACAGGCCTCAAAAAAGTAGGCGATCGATTACCTGTCGATGGTTTAAATTGAATGTCAGGAGAACGATTTTTCGATCACCTTGTGCTTTTCAGTTGATCAGTAAAATACTGTTTTTTGACCACGTTGGGCGGCTGAGCCCGGCACTAACCTTGCTGGCACCCCACAAAAACGGGATGTGATGTACCCCCAGTACTCTAAAATAAATGTAACTTTATTTAGTCTAAGGGAAACTTTTGAAAATAGAATAAATCAAATGGATATGGCAAAAGGGACGAGTTGCCAGGTCAGACTGGTTGTCGGGAATCGTGGTGCGGCTAGTGCCGCCAATCAACCATTGTCGTAAAGCTAACACTGACAGAAAATCTCCACCTTTCGGTTTTATCTAAAGCCAATGTCGTAAAATAAAATGCACCTGATAATGAAAGTGCAATCGAAATATTGTAATTTTGCTGTCATCACAACAAAATTTTAGTTATTAAATGGTGTAGTCATGTCAAAATGGAACATTTGAACTATGGAACGGCAAATTTCGATAACTTTTTTTTCACACATAAGCGCCAGAGACGGGATGAACATAAAACTCCAACATTAGATCTGTTCAGTATATGTTGTTGTATTCAGATTTATATGGCAATTTGCCAAAGTGAATTTTTGTTTTCATGCAATCTTTACAAACAATTTTGTTATTCAATTTTTTTATTATAGTTTTTTTATGTTCACTATTTTACTATTTGTTTACCAACAGACCCCATATCTCTTTCCCACCAACTAATGAAGGTCCTATTCATACTTATCCTAATTCAGGACTCTAATGAGAAGCACTTTGACATAAATAATTTTCTTTTATTAAAAGCATGGAAAAGACCTTAATTGTTACAGTGGAAATATTATGTGCATCTAGAGCAAAATATTGTTTTCAAATCGAAATATTCAGTCGAGTAATGCACATTTGAAGTTGAAGTTTATTGCATTTATTTTTTTCCCCCTGTTATGAAAATTTTCAACCCAAATATATCAACATGAAGATGGTTCGTCTTCTTGATGGTATGTGTGTGTTAAGCATTATTGCAAACTTCATTCAAATTGACAGTAAGTGAAGAGTACAAACAATATCGTACATGTCTGTTTCTGGATGTCTTTTTCAGTAATATTTATCTGTCAGATGGTTTGTCTGCTCTCCCATTTAATACCAAAATTTGAAAAAATCGCCTAACCACCTCACTCATTGGCTACACTCTTTCCCAAACAACGAAAACAGGTTTGCAAGTGACACTTAAAGTGCATATTGAATTTATGTTCATCTAATTCTTCAATAGATTACACTCAGTTGTATCATGGTATGGTGCTTCGTTGTTGTTGTATGGATGTCTCGCCAAATAATTGGTTGCCTGTCATAAAAGCATTCTCCAAATCGATCACTTGAGAATAAAACCAGGGGATCGATTTTTTTATCACCCCGATGAACGCTATTTCGAGGCCTGGATATACAAGTCCAGCCATACAAAACCTTAAGAAATAATGCAAGCTTCTGAATAAAAAATATCTGTAGAACCTCGCCAAAAAACGTTCTGTCCTGTTCATTGAGCTTATTCCCAATATAGACACACCCAGGCATATTCTGCATAATCATCTTCAAATCTGGAGGACTTTAAATCTGTCAAACATGATAAGGGTGTACTCTGAAGAAATGATTTTTGTGTGAAAATGGATGAGTGGTTTGTTTTTATGGTAGTTGCATTGCTCTATTTACTGGACACTTAGAGATTAACTTTGCAACAGTATAAATTATTGATGTAAAGTCCATAAGAACAATTAAAACAATCCCATCACAAAAAAATCATTCTCATTTTTGTTATTTATTTTTTGCAGTTCATAATGCCTGCTATAGTTCACATATCTCATCAGCCATACTTAGAAAGAGGTGATGGACCAATTGTAAGTATTGTTTTTAAAGGTTATTTCACTGAATTTCAACATCTATTAATGTATTTTGAATATTGAAAATATTAGCTGAATAATTAATTTTCTGATCTACACAACCTTATTTATTTTTATTTTTCGGGGTTGAAGCTTTAGTTTTAATTTATGACCTTCTACTATATCTGTTATATATTTTTTTTATATAGTGTCTCGCTCTTGTACCAACAAGAGAATTAGCGCAGCAAGTCTTGGAAGTGGCCCAAACATTTGGTAAACCAGCCAGAGTTCGCAGTACATGTGTTTATGGAGGAGCACCTAAGGGGCCACAAATAAGAGAGTTGGAAAGAGGTTAGTATAATTTTCAGTTTTTAACAAAAATAAGCTAGTTGTGGTGTGTGGTAATCACAAAGGTGGCTCTTAAAATAATGTTGAAGATTCTTAAATGTTTCTAACTCTTGGAATATTTGCCGTTCCCATATATTTCTCAATGATTGATTAATCAATTTTGGTTATCAGTCTTTCAGTATATATGTACATAATTTGTGTTTCAGGAGCAGAGATCTGTATTGCCACACCAGGTAGATTAATAGACTTTTTAGAAGCTGGTAAAACAAATCTCAGACGATGTACATATTTAGTGCTGGATGAAGCTGACCGAATGCTGGACATGGGTTTTGAACCTCAAATACGCAAAATCGTTGAACAAGTCAGGGTGAGTTGGTGGTTTTCTTTTCATATCTTGTGGTCTTTTCACCACATGTCAATATTCAGCTCCCATATCGAATCCCATTTGTGCGGCCCAAAACAAACAAATCATATTTTGAGTGGATGGTTCAGAGATAATGCCCCATTTGAAAATGTGGATAAATCTATTGGATGTGTTGTGCACTTTAAGCAAGGAAATGTTTTCAGAGTGACCATACCGTATTTATGTATATCCTTTCATTTTAAAAATGCACAACACCAACCTTTTCTGTTGTACTCGTTTTCCCTCACTATGAACTGGATTTGTATTGTTGATCAAAAATGGGTCTTCATTAATGCACATTA
This sequence comes from Mopalia muscosa, assembly GCA_031763545.1. Classification (NCBI taxonomy): domain Eukaryota; kingdom Metazoa; phylum Mollusca; class Polyplacophora; order Chitonida; family Mopaliidae; genus Mopalia; species Mopalia muscosa. The sequence continues at coordinate 8,575 of JARFOD010090594.1, read as the reverse complement.
AACTAAAGTTTGAGGCACATTTCTGCCCTTGTCAAGCCAACTGTAATATGGTCTTAAATAAAGAGTACATTTATCATTTTCAGCCCGACCGACAAGTTCTTATGTGGAGTGCTACTTGGCCTAAGGAGGTAAAAGGTCTCGCTGAAGACTTCTTAAAAGACTACCTTCATGTGAATATTGGAGCACAACAGTTACATGCTAACCACAATATTCTGCAGATTGTTGATGTATGTCAAGATTCGGAAAAAGATTTCAAGTGAGTCTTTTTTTGCTAAAAGAATAATGCCCAACTAATTGGAATTAGAAATATTAGTTTGTTTCTTTTCCACACAAGTTCACTGATATTTATGGTCTAGCCCAAACAAAATTTGTTTTCCTTAGGCCATTAAAAATTAATCGATTAATCAATCAGTTTCGCAGGCACCGCCGCATCACGTCAAAACTCCCGTAAAAATTTTGTATGGCAATTTAAAAAAAAAAATGTTGTAAGTAGGCCTATTGCCTGCACTGTGAAATTTGTCTTTCAATAAAATGTATTTGAGTAAGCTTATGTTTTTATTTTACATATCGCCCAAAGTAGTCAAAAAGTCTTTTTGCTTAAAATCATTTGATAAAGATAAATATGTTTAAATAAACAGACCGATTTACGTCACATTCGGCGACTCTTCAATCTCGCGTTCACTTCCGGTTTAGATTAAAGGGTGATAACTCAGTTTAAATGTCCACGCTAAAATAGAATAAAAACAAAGCCGCTTCTGAAATTTTTGAAATAAAAAATAAAAGCCTTGCACCCTCAAACCTATTTCAAAATGAATTGCCCGAGAAACTAGTGATCAATTTTTTTTTTTTAGCTCAACTGTTCAATATTTAATTTCAAAGTTTTGTTGAAATCAATTTAGTTATATTTTAAACATTTCAGACTGGTAAAACTTCTTGAAGAGATTATGGGAGAAAAGGAAAACAAAACTTTGATTTTCACGGAAACCAAAAGAAGGGCAGATGAACTTGTGAGGCGAATGAAAAGAGATGGGTAAGCATTTCCCTTGTTTAAGTTGTTTCTGCCCTCTGGCTAGTGGGGAGGGAGGGTTATTTCAAACATGGTCAAACTGCTTACTAGGTAGTACTAGTGTGGATATTTACTGTTGGGAATACATTGCAATCAAAGGAATGAAAAGTTCTTCTGCACAGCATAAAATACTACAGACCAATTTCAAGGCAAACAGCACTGGATTATTCAATTTATTAACTTTCTCTAGTTATACTATGTAACATGGTAATTGTTTTCCCATATAAACAGCCAAACACATAAATGAATACAATTTGTTTACGATAATGTTTCAAATAGCTTTATGGTCATTCAAGTTCACGAGCGTTTGTAGCGATTTGCACAACTGATTCCCAATATCATTTTCTTTATAAGAAAAATTTAACTCTTGTACAAACATCAATTTTTTAACTTTTTAATTTAAGATGGAGAATGAAATCTTGCTTGGGTTCTACTCAAAATTATCGGGTTCTTTTTTTTTTTACAGTTGGCCGGCTTTGTGCATTCATGGAGACAAATCTCAGCCAGAACGTGATTGGGTGTTAAGTGGTAAGTGTAGCTTTAAGAATAAACTATTATCCTTAACAGGTGATTTGCCCTGTGAGGGAGTGGGTGGGCCATGGCCCTGCAAAATACTCCCTCGGCTTCCTCTGCCGACCGTAAGAGGCGAGAAAAGAGGTTACGTTCTGTTGCCATGGTGTTAGCAGAGTAAAGCAGATTTGTTTGTGATGTTCTATATTTGTGTCCATCGTCATATAAGTGAAATACCCTTGAATATGATGTTAAACACCAATCAATCAAACAATTAACAGGTGATTTTGATTACCATTCAGTAAGTACTTCCAGATAGTTCTTCGTGACTCGCGGCTAACCAAGAAATTTTCAAGCAAAGTCTGACCATGCTTCAACATGTTACAGGAACCTAATTTTCCACCAAAGCTAAACTTTACGGTTGCGGCCATTTATATTGGTTGGTGTACACTGTTCTGTTTGAAGAAAAAATACCTCTGAAGCCTCTGTATGGAATATTAATTTTACTATCCAAATATCAGAAAGTCCCAAGCTTTTACACTTTTCAGATTTTTGTTCAATTTCTTTTGATAACTGTTCAAACATAAATGTTGAACATTCATAGTAATTTTTATGTACTTTCAGAATTCCGTTCTGGCCGAGCTCCTATTCTAGTTGCTACAGATGTTGCATCTCGTGGTTTAGGTTTGTATTTTAACTGGGCTATAATTGACAATAGAGTCGCTTGACTCCTGTGCTTCTGATTGGAATCAGCAAGTATAATTTAAATAATCAACAATTTAAAAGATTTATCATATATAATTAATGAAGAAATGTATAAAATATTTTCAAATTGATTCATTTTCTAACCCAACTGTCTTTTAGTTTCTTTTGACAGATAGTTGGCAAAGTAAACTGGTGGGCAAACAACCGGCATGACTTTACAATGGAGAGTATGGAGGGGGAGGAATTGTGAGACTGGGGGGTTGTCTCCCTTATCACGGACATAAACCTGACAGCTATGCTAGCTTTACTTCACATTTATCTCCACATTAAGCATAACCAGGTCATTTCAATGGAACTGTTTTTTACACTTTATCCTCTGATGTGTTGCAAAGGTTTCTAACATAATATCCAAACAGATATAATTTCTCTTGATATTAAGTGTTGCAACCGGTTATTTTAATTTAGGGTGAAATCTGTGTAAAGCATCACCTTGCTCAGGCTGCACAGGTTTCTTATGTGAATAGTGATTTTATCTACTGGCATTGAATGACAATTCTATCACTGCTCCTCCCTCACACTGTGCAATCAAGGAGTCATGTCGGACGCCAACCCATCTTCTTAAAAAAACAAAAACTGTTGATAGTTGTGACACTTGGGACTTTGCTGCTGCGATTCACTGCTCTCTGCCAAATGACGTGATTTCAAATTAGCTAGCTGCTCCGGTGGCTTACCATATCCTGGGCTTTTGTCAGCGTTTCACTGATGTATGCCTGGGTCATCTTTATGCACTGTTGCTGCACTTAGATAGAGGTTGTCTAAATCACAACTTCCCTATAGATGTAATATAGTGCAGCAGTCATAGGAGGCAGTTTGTGAAGCAAAGTGCCAGGATATTATCACAATTGATGCTGAAGTACGATGCATGCTCCCTAAGCCATGTATTTTCGCGTAAGTAGCCCGGCTTAGGCTGCACTATTTCATCCCTGGGTGTTTACAGGTTAGCAGCAGGATGGACTTGGACCCACCGATTTGGACTGCCTAAGGTAAGTGTTTAAACCCAGGGTATGGTGTGCACCAAACGGGTGAGTGTGTGGAAATTAATATTAGGGGAGTGTGCATTTTCATTGTTCAGTCTTGTTTTATTAATGCCATTTGCTTTCAGCTGTCCAGTGACCAGTAGAGTGGTCGTAAGCTTTAACTTACATTATTTTGTTTCTTGTTTTGTGCTGGTGTTAATCTTGCAACACCAAATTACAGATGTGTCCGATATCAAATTTGTCATAAACTTTGACTACCCCTGCAATTCTGAGGACTATGTTCATCGAATTGGTCGAACAGCTCGAAGCACCAACACCGGTACTGCCTATACATTCTTCACCCCTGGGAACATGAAACAAGTATCTGACCTTGTTGCTGTCCTGAGAGAAGCCAATCAGGTGATCAACCCCAAACTCCTTCAATTGGCCGAATCAGCTGGAAGATTTGGCGGCAAAGGTAAGGTTATTTAATACCATTTTAATAATAACAATTTAAAACCACATTTGTCTCTAGGCTAGAGCATTGTTTCAAGCTTATTCATAAGTTCCCCCTCTGCACATTGGAGGAGTGATTCTCCAGCAATACTTAACACTTAACATTTTTTGTTCTTTTCTGAGTTTAGTGCCTATTGTGAAATACCCGTAAGCATAGCATTTACCACCAACCCATTAAAAGAACTGATAATTTTTTAATTGTTTAAAGTTTACAAATTGTGTTCTGCATTCATGAATATGCCTTTTAACTTGTCAAAAACATTGCTAATGTACTATCTGAACTAGGGTTTTTTTAGGATCCGTAAAGAGGTTCATGACCATTGCCAACCTCCTGCTTTGTTAACTGACAATATCTGGATGAGGATTGTCTTTTCACAGGGGTTTTTTTTTTTTTTTTCTGAAATGTGTACTTCATGTTCTTGACCCTTCTATTTCAGGTCGTAGTCGCTACAGGCAGGGAGGATTTGGTGGTTCCGGTGGAAGAGGAGGTTACAGTGGTCGCGGTGGCGGTTCATATGGCAACAGTGGTAGGGACCGTGATTCCTCAAGTGGTCGCTATGGTAGTGGGGGTAGCAGTTACTCGGGGTCTTCTAGTAGGGGTGGTTATGATAGAGGCTCCTCAGGTTATGGTGGACACAGCTATGGCTCACAGGGAGGTAGTGGTGGTTCTTATGGTGGCAGCTCTTACAGTGGCAACTCTAGTTATAATTCTGGTGGGTCACACAACCAGCAGAGTAAATTTAGTTCTGTTGGTAGTGGTGGATCTTATGGTCAACAACCACAACAGCAGTACACAGCCCATCAACCAACGTACCAAACGTACAACCAGAATAACTCTACAGCTGCTAGTTCTGCAGCTCCACCCAACACTGCTCAGGTTCCCCCTAAAGATATGTCTGCTCTTCAGAACAGGGCGGCTCAATACAGTAACTGGATGAAAACTTCTACTGGCACTTTCCAGCCTCCTCCACCCCCAACAAACCCCCCTCGTCCGAAAACTGCCCCACCCCCACCTCCACAGCCAGCCAGTTACAAATTCTAAAAATTCCAGACTGGCATATTGAAGACACATCACTTTCATAGTGTTGTGACTGTCCATGTTCTGGATTTGGCCATGTGACCAATAGTGGTAGTTATTTTGTCCACAATGCACACAATTGTGGTAATAATTTTTTTTAATGTGTCCCAAGATCCATTAAATGGAATGCGTCAAATAGTGCATATTAGAATTGAACGTTAGGGGTACAGCATTGTCATTGTTTTATAAATGTTTTAGTTTTTTAATCATGGTTAGTGATTGACATACTTTCTTCTTTACAGGCTATTACAACAGCAATCCAGGTTTGACGCATTCCTTTAATGGCTCTGGCAATATAGGATATTGATGTTAGAGCTAGATGATATTTGACAGCCTCCCTAAGCCTGCTGTCTGCCTCCCTGTAAGCCTAGGCGTATTGTCCTATGTTAAGTTATTGACCCTCATCTTTTTAATCCACCGTCTGATTGCCCTGCAAGATAACATCGTTTCAGGACATGCTGGACATCTTATCTTTTGTTTATGTCTATTCATTTACCATTTAATTTTTATCAATAAAGATCAGTTCATCTGTATACAATGTATGTTGTGTGTTTTAGTTTTTCATTTGTCGGAGTCGTCCAGCAATGTCTCCGTGTTATTTCACTCACATGACAGCTTGTCGTCCAATACGCCATTGACTAGTCAAACATCTCATCTCGCAAGCCATTTTTGGTGAAGGGTGGATATGGAACATACTAGTGCTCTCCTAGTCCCGCGTCAACCAGACCTATTCACCTTAACCTCGACCACAGCTGTATAGGGTCTGGTAACAATGTACCTTTATTTTGCAAAAAGGAAATGGCCTGGTTGTTGTTTAGTTGCTTTTCTGATAAGTTATTTTGAAAAAAATGTTTCAAAAATTAATTGAACCTAAAACCTATCGATTCATTTACAAATAAATTACTTTAGGTTTTATTTGTTAAAATTGGAAAGTATTCAGTCCGTATTTGTGTAGTGGCTGACCTATAGTCTATATCAAAGAAAATAAAATTCATGTACATGAATCTGATTGGGGTAACTGATTTAGAGACTTAGCATAATTATGTCCGCACGCAGCACATGTTCTCTTACCTCTTTATGGGAGTTGCCTCAGACTCTTGGTTTTTTACTATAATGATCTAGGTCACACTTGTTTTCAAATCTGACTGAATACTTTCTAATTTCAACAAATAAATCCTAAAGTAATTTATTTGTAAAAAGTTAAATTGTAAATAGGTTTTGGGTTCCATTTGATTTAATAAAATATTTTTTCAAGGATACTCTTAACCCCCCCCTACAGAGTTTTTACGTTTCGTCCTTTTACTTCTAAACTACTGTGAATTTTGCAACACATGTATATATATATTCTGAATCTTTTTCTGGAGAACAAGAAGTAAATTATTTTTTTCTAAAACTTACAGAAAAAAATATTTTGCATAAAAGTGCATTTTTGTTACCTCTTTTTCAAATTGCTACTGTTACACTATTTAAGTCAACTGTTCAATCTTCCAATCTTCCGTATAATAAATATGTGAACCCAAAAACGGTCATTCAGTTTTTTCCTATTTGTCTTAGTTTTCTTGCAATACTGGGTTAAAGGTCAAAAATCCAAAAATGAATCGAAATAGTGAAATTTCAACTTATAACTTTATCTAAGAAATGAAAAAAGATATTAAAAATCTGAATGACCGTTTCTTAGTTATATATGTTAAGATGAAGTGTTAGAGTATCCTGAAAACTAACTTATCAAAAATGCAACTGTACGACAACCAGGCCATTTCCGTTTTGCAAAATAAAACGTACAATGTTACCAGACCCTATAGTCGAGGTTAAGACAATAGGGTCTTCTTCAAACGAGACTTGTGCTCGGAGCTACATGTAAAGCGGCAATGTGAAAGCTATCATTTTCTGATGTAACACTAAATGCTGGCTTGCAGTGAATGAAATAACCTTAAATGTGGCATAGCGCCACAAACACAAAACGATTGGTTTACTTCTGCTGAGACTTAGACCAGCACCTCTTTGGCTGGTCATATTTCGTTCTGGAGACAAAAGCCATTGGCATTCTTTCTTGCATCAAATTACGTCTTGTCAAATCTATCCAGCCAATCTCGACCGTTTAACACTCGTTAAAGAGTGGTAGGGGGAATAACTCTTACCAACACGATTAATTTTCACTGCTATAAGCAAAAGAGTTATTCCCCTGGACATTACTAGTGTGTAATAACCAGGACTGCTTCACTGGGATGTAAATTGACAAGACCAGATTTGATGCCAGAGGTAGGCGGAACAATTTTTGAACAGTCTTTTTTTGTGTACAGAAGAAAAAATGTATGTATATTACTTTTCGAGAAGTATAAAGCTGAAGGGTCGGACCTTTAAATTGTGCCTAATGTCCCCCCTTATTTTTCTCCCGTTTTGGCTTCATAATAATCCCTCTTTTGTGGTTTCTTCCACCCATTGGACTTACCGGCTGTCCCATGAGTGAAATAACTTAGTTTCATGTAACACTAATCAAACCATTGTTCACCAGAGGCAGTACTCGGCCTTGACCATATACCCCAGATGGGTATTTTATTAATTTGAGGGAAATTGGGTGTAGCACACCCATTTGACTAACTAGGTTTCCCACACATGGATGTTCTATCCTAAATGGGTATGAATTTGAAAAAATTCCCTGAAGGCATACAAGGAATGAATATCTAGGAACTAACAAAGCAACGGACAAATTATTTTACACCAAAGCAAACTTATAACAACTACCATCATTGGTTGGATTAAAGATCTATTTCTTTGTTGTGAATTCAAACAGCCCATCTTCTATTTGAACTTGAAAAGCCAAATTTATGGCTGTGGTATTGGTTATTCCATTCCATTAGAACCACCCTTGTTGATCTTCGGAGCGGGTGGGCCATGGCCCTGCAGAATACTCCCATGGCTTGGTCAATCGTAAGAGGCAAGAAAAGAGGTTGTTTTCTGTTGTCCTGAGAGGTAACAGGAAGCAGATTTGTTTGTGATGTTCTTTATTTTTGTCCGTCATATAAGTGAAATACCCTTGAGTACGATGTTAAACACCAAACAAACGCACAAATCGAATCGGCATGAAACCATGCTAGCTATTTTAAGCAGCTGTTCAGAAAAAACCTTTCACATAATACAAGGGAGCTTACTGCATAACCAAATACAGTTTGAAATCGAAGTATTAACACATCATATATTCATGCTTTTTCTAAAAGAAGTATTCATCTCCAGGACAGTGATTCAATCTGGATCCAAAATTATGGGTACAAGCATAAATGATCATTACCCTTTTGTGGAGGTCTACATATATGAGCAGTTTATTTTTAAAAATGGCTGACCGTTCTTGTACGGACAGTTTTTCGGCGGTCTCCATCATAAACACTCGCCAATTCCCCTTATTTAATGTCCACTGTGTGTTGCCATATTCCAAGAAGATCACTGCTGTCATCTCCAAAGAAGAAAATATGCATGGCAGGAGTAGATCATGAATTCTCACTCTGATGGCATGTATTAGAATAGATCATTTACCATAAATAAATGATTCCCTCCCCTCTGGAGTTAGCCGACAGCATGCTAAACTTCTAATATTTAATATATAGCTTTAAAGTGATCATTGACCAATATTGTCATCAAAGGTTGCATCTAGAATCTGAACAATTGACTGAAAAGTAGATTTTTATATTT
>JARFOD010090583.1:0-17887 GCA_031763545.1 Mopalia muscosa | reverse complement strand
AACCGAGTGCTGTTGTGCAAAACAAAATGACCAAATGCGATCAAATTAGCGTTTTTCCCACTAATGAGCACAAAGTAGGGTAAACTTACGACTCCAATAAAAGGTACACGCAGATAAATTGTGATTAAATATTTCAGTTTATATTATAACTGTTGTGATGAGCGATCTAGGCATTTTGCTTTTACACATGGTCTCCACTTCGCCCCGTTTTGCGGATTATACGTGCGGCTTGTTTCAAAAATGGTTTCGCCTCGCCTTACGTCATAACGCGGTTTCATTGCGGATTATAGACATTTAATCCGCGTTCGACATGGTAAGTTAGCTTCTAGCAGTACTGTACTACAGTTGAAGACAATCTCACAATAAACCCGTGTTTACTAAATCAAGCAGAACTTCTTACAATTTATAAATACTAACCTTGTTGCATTTTTTGTGTATTTGGCGATTAAGTTTTCAGCTTTAGCGAGGTGGATAATATAGTGGTGGGTCACAACCCTGACAATCAGTGCCAGCTCGTGTTATACTCTTTTCTTTGGCAGATCCTTTAAATTTCTGAAACACAATAAATATAACAATTTTAATTCTATATCATTAACATCGTAAAAAAGGATTCTTTTGTGAGAAATAACATACTTTACTGGAAAACTGAGTTCCATACAGATGCTTGAAGGGCTGTCATCTAGTTGTAATAACCCCGGAGATTTGTTTCATATAAGACATCTGGGATCAGTTTAATCCTCTATTAGATGAAGTCACGCCATGGTGTATGTATATTTCTAACCGGGTATTAGCATGTTATCCTGGTGTTAACGACTAATACTCTTTCGAGCAACTGGCCCCTGACTATAGTACACTTACTAGCTTAGATTCTTTTGATAATACGCTCTTGATATGTACTCTTTTTCTTCAACTCACATTCAAATCCCATTACTGCAAAAATAAAATAAATATTATAACCAATTGTGAGAATGCAAATGAACACTGGTTTGTATGATGGTCATTTTGCTTTGGAATCAACCTCACCCATGTTTTAGGATTGATTGGCGTACTCGCTACCACTGAGCCACGGCCGCGGGCCACTGTAGCCAGAGGACTCACATTTTATGTTGTTTTGTGAAAGCAAATGTTGTAGGAAACCAACGACAGATACGTTTTTTTTTTAACCTAAGCACTTCAAGCCAGACGGTAACATTTCCTTCATTTGACTAGGAATAGTATAAATTAAGACAAAAGACTGAGTCACACTACTCGATCCTAGCTTACTTTGAGTTTTTATACTGGTTGGGGCTTAATGCCATACTAAAGCTCATTTCACTCATATGTGTACATGCCAGACTAAATGTCAGAGAAAGCCACCCCATTGGAGGAGACAGTCTGGTGCTCTAATCATAACGCTGAATCGGATTACCTCACCTGACCTCACAAGGCCAGTCCAAATCAATCAATGAAAATCTTAAAAACATTTCTATGCAGAAGCAAACATGCTGAAATTTGAATGGTTGGACATTTTACCATTAACAAAAGACAACTTGATACAGACTGACCACAAATAGGTTAAGATCTGGTCTATTTTTAACAAGTTCAGTTAACAGTACAACAGCAGTTTTAAGTATAAATGAACAAAAATAAAATGGTATAGCTCACCTTATACAGACTATTCTCTGTAAATATTTTCCTGTAGAGAAAAATGAATACCAAACATAAAAATTAAAGTTATACAATTCTTTGCTTTGGTAGGCCATTAAATCATTTATTTTATACTAATTATCCCTTTGAAAAAATGTAAAAGCTTCTCTTCGTATCACTTTGGCCCTCTGGCTTTGGGCAGTTTGCTTTGTATTGCTGTTGTCTGTTCTTAATCAAAAGGTTCTTGACAGAGCGATATAAAACGTTCACATCTTCACAAATGAAATTTGCCCTTGATTGATTGGTGTTTTACACTGTGCTTGAGGGTATTTCACTTATATGCAGTTGTGTATTCCAACAACAATTGACACTAGCACAAAAAAAAGCGTTTCCATAATGTTGCAAAGTTAATTTCTCTTCAGTGCAAAGTAATGACTGCATTGCTACTCTTCAAACAAACCCTTGGCCAGAGGGAGTGTGGCTGTAAACACCAATCAGCTTGAATAACAGTGTCAGGTGAATGACACTGTCTAAACCTTCTTCCATTGGTGTGTAAACAGGGATTTTGTTCATATGCCTATACAGTCATCGGATAAAATGAAAACATAGAGTTCTAATTCTAATTTTATTGCTAATTGACTGATGTGGGTTTAACAGTGCAGCTATGAAAAAAAAGATAGATAATTTTGACATACAATGTGTTGGGGTCAATATTTCAAACAAAATCTGTCCCCTTCAGGCTTCATGTATTATTTCACACTTGACCATTTCATGTACTAAATTATTTTATGACATGATACCCTTTTTGGTCTTTTATACTACTTTAGGGGTTAAGGTTGCCAAGGGTCATTTCACTCACAGTCCACACGATGGCATGCTACACTAATGGGTGAAAGAACCCCCACTCTGATGCTACAGGCAATCAAGACACTTGACAACACTTGCAACAATCGAAGACAAGACTTGACAAATACAGGACAACCAAGGACGTAGTACAAAAACCTCCCAACTAAATCAGCTTCATGTTGTCCATTAGCTCTGAGAGCACCAGGGTTCCAATAATGAAGCAGGGTGTAAATCTCAATAAATAAAATTATCATATTATTCTTGACACTTACCTGATTTAACTAAACTCAAATTGTTCAACGAGGCGTTAATGTTTTCTTCATCATGGTAGCTTGACTAAGTTTTCTTACAATACTGAGATAACCTGTAACAACACAACCAGTAAACAGGATTTTAATTGGGGCTCCAAAATTAAATGTTTTATTGGGGTTTACCGAGTCATATAATAGCATCCAGCTTAAAGGGTTCATTTTGTTTGTTTGTTTGATTGCTGTTTAATGTTGTTCAAGGGTATTTCACTTATATGACGACAGGAACAAATAAAGGACATCATAAACAAATCTGCTTCAAGTTACCCTTAAGCTCTGCGAATACCAGGGCAACAGAAAGCAACCTCTTTTCTCGCCTCTTACGATCGACTGAGGAAGCCGAGGGAGTATTCTTCAGGACCATGGCCCACCCGCTCCCTCGCGGGGCCCTAATGGGTTAAGGAAACCGCCCTATGAAAAGTGACAATCTCAAGAGACAATACAAAAAAACGCACAAAAAAGTAGCACAACAACCTGCAATTACTGTACTGATGGATTTAATGTTTGTTTGATTCAAGGGTATTTCACTCATATGACGAAGGATTGTCCACTTCAAACTGTTCCTTGCCCTACTACAGTGGAAAACTGAGAGGAAACCGCGTAAAAAACGGAGGTACATCTTGTGATCAAAACATGAATCAAAATGGCCCCAGTCAAGGGCAATGTACTTACTAATAAAGTGATGACTGATATAGTTTCATTTTCTCACCAAACTGAAAAAGATAAAAATATATTAAAAAATGCAACTGTGCAGAAAATGTAAATATTGATTAATGTTTTACACTGTGCTTAAGGGAATTTCACATATATGACGAGGGTATATTCCAATAAAAACTGACAAGCAAAACCAAGAAATTAAGTTTTGCCATAATGTAAAAGTTATTTTTTCTCAGTGGCAAGCGCTAAGTAAAGACAGCATTGCTTAATTTACTCTACGAACAAACTGCCCTTGTTATGAAGGCCCTAATTATAATTAGTTTCTAGATCTATATATCATTATATCTCGTCTGATCACAATATGTTGAATGGCTAGTTTCATCCTGGTTTGTGAGTGTATTGGAAGTAAAGCATCATTAGAGATATCAGTAGTCTACGACTAGGCCGTGTTTCACACCTTTTCTAATTTAACTTTAATATAATGCTAGCAAAACTATCTATCACAGATCAGAGGATAGGAGCATATCTGATTTGTTTGCCATTTAAAGCCATAGTTATTTCACTGGGTTTGTTTGTTTGAATGGTGTTTAACGTCGTACTCAAGGGTATTTCACTTATATGACGGAGACAAAAATAAAACGTACAAACAGATCAGCTTCCTGTTTCCCTTTAGCTCTGAGAACACCAGGCAACAGAAAGCTCCTCTTTTCTCGCCTCTTACGATCGACCGAGGAAGCCGATGGAGTATTCTGCAGGACTGGCCAACCCGCTCCCCCACAGGGCCATTTTGAACTTTGAGATCCTTAAGGAGTAGCAAACCAAAATATCGGGTAGTTTTTGCCAGAATTGAACTTTATACAATGGATTTTGTGTATGGACAATTGTTATTGTTTAAAAGGTTTTCAATGTTAACACAAGCAATTAACTGAACAACAGATTCTGTTAATACAAAACATAGAAATTTCAATTCAATAATTAGGAGAAACTGAAAGCAACACGTTTTAAACAAGTTATAAACAGTAGCAAATAACAAACACAGCTACCAGTTCTCACCTCCTGCAGTGTAAATCTTGCTTGCAAGTACTTTCCTTCAAAAATAGGAATAACAGGCTATGTGTCCAATAAATAAATGTGAAATTCCAACCCAGATCAAACAAAAAATATTGTAAATTCTAAAATATTAAGATACCTGCTTGTCAGTTAATCTGTTCAAACTGACATGTAAGATATGGAAACAAATCATACAGATAATTAGTCAGAATTTATGATTATTTACATGCAATGTGCTACACATAAACAGGATTATTATACATTGTCAGAAAGATTTGTTATGTAAAACTGACCATAATCTAGTATGTACCGTTGCCGTGCTTCATTTGGGACGTAAATAACCAAAAACAACTGTTTTAAAGTAACTTAATAACCTTTCCACAACAAACATTGCAGCAGGTATCAATAAAACAGCACAGAAATCAATTGATTAGATTTATGACCTGACTGGCTGGGACTGTGCAACCAATCAAAGGCGATGTAACCAGATGTTGTACATGTACAACCCTCTATGTACTGTTTTTGACAGGGTTAACAGTTCACAATAAACCAAAGTGTTATTGGATAAATTCAGATAAACTTTGCATTAACTGCTCTTTGCTTTACCCTGATAGAACTGTAACAGAACAAAGCAGACCTGCAGACTCGATAATATTCCTATGAACTGTATGTGGTTTGACTACCGATTGCAGCATAACATTATTGTTTATATGGGTGGATTTTAAAGAGGGCGTAATAATACAATGTGTTTTCAAAACCCTTTTGATTTATGACATGGGCATTTTGATGTATTTTAGATGTGTAATCTATGCGGATACGCCCCTTCTCTGTAGGAATGATGAATCTCCTCCAGTGGTAAATAAGGACAGCAAGATTACATATTTTACTTAACTTGATTGGAGTTTCATTCCATGCTTACATGAAATTCACTGAACATGACTGCACTTAACCAGAGAGCAAACCAAAGATAGGTCAACTTCATGCTTAGTGCCATGTGAGATGTTAATGACCGTTATTTTTGTCTGCTGTTTAAGTTACGTACAGTTTTTGCTTGATATGGCTGTCCTGAATAAGTTTCTCTCGACAACCTAAGGGGCACTGTTCCAGCAGGAGATTAATACACTTCACCACCTTAACAGAAAAGACAATTTTGGTTGAAGTAAAGGGTGGGTAAACAAACTAGTGTTCACTAGCAACAAGAACACTCAGGACATTATAAAAAGATATGATAAACAGATCGGTTTCATGTTTTCCCTTAGCTCAAGTCCATTTTACCAGATCTTAAACAGTGACAAGGCAGTGCAAAAATGATGCAAAATGACTGCCTTCAAAATATCAATATACATCAGTGGTTTATCAAAGCACACATGTTATACATGTAAACAACAATATATTTTTTTGTAATTTATGTTGACTTTACCAACAGTATATTCACCATTATATAAAGTAAGGAAACAAATTTAGCATTACCAATAATAAGTCAAACCCAACCGCAAGGATTATAAAATGAATTTTTTAAAGCCAAGCATCTGTCTATCATAAAATAGCAAACATGACTTCAATTCATTTGTCACAAGTATGTGAGAAAAGCATATTACCTCCAGGACAAACTGATGGTTGTTAGAATTGTTAACTGCTTCAAGAAAACCAGGACTAAAAGCTTCAGCAAGTATGGCCTTCGCTACAAAATGGAAGAATAATATTATTTTGGGAAAGTTTGTACACTTCAATCTTTTGCATAAACCTGTGTTTTTCGATCAGTGAGTCCAAGCATTTTTGAGCGTGGTCCTTTCTCGTCAGAACTGATTTCTATTTTTTTCTTTTCTTTCAGTATTCTACTTTATTTTCTTGCCTTTTCTTTTAATCGTTAAAATTGTATAATGTAAGCACCTGATAAACCAATCTGCTAATTTCTCATTTTCTGTATGTAAAATTTTGTATTGGATAGAACAAGCCCTTTGGAGCTTAATTCTCGCCAATTGAGGTTATCAACTCTTAGTTTTTCTTTATGATTGTTTTAAATTTGGTGAATAAAATATTCAATCAAATCATCTTATCTGTCTAGCCAGACAAAATGGGATACGGTGTCCAAGCAACTTAGCTTACAAAACGGTATGCTGTTTATGCCATGATTTTGGGAACACAAGCCCTCCACCACACACCCCCTCGGACAAAACATATTTAAAAGTGAATAATATCTAACTCCTATGCCAGATTTTGTTTAAAACATTTTATATTTACCTGTAAATGTAAGAAAACAAGTACCATATGTGAAAAAATATAAATATCTAATGTTTGTTAGAAACAGGGGTTGATTTATCAAGATATAATCTTCATGTTAATTTAATACGATCACCATGCCAGGAAAAAGTAGGGAATTAGGGAATCTCATTTCTGGGAAAAGAGCAACTCAGAGGGTGTGTCCAGGCGGGAAATTTTCAAGACAAAAAATAAAATAATCCAAAGCCGGCACCACCTGCACTTAAGACAAGTCACTGAATCCCTGCGGCGGGCGGCCAACAATCAAGCAGCATGAATCCATATATAAAATTAAGAATAAATGAAAATTGAATATATTCTTTTTAATTTGATTTTACATTAATAGGAAGCAAAAATTCACAAATGTGTGACTAAAATCTCTGGTGGCGTGCTTGCTCTTGGACATGGTAGCTTCTGATCAGAACTTTCCGACTCAAGGGAGGTTACTGACTTGATTGTTTTAGCCAATTAGATGGCGAAGCGTTCGACAGACAAGACTGGCTCTCTTGACAGATGAACAGACAAGTTATACAATAACAAATTCAATCGCAAGATAAATTTACATCAAATTTATACTTTAAATATATTTGATATTTCATTTAATTCAGTGTTTTACAACAATTGTTTTGCAAGTCCGTTGCCAGTGTTATTTTACTGGTATTACAGTGGTAGGTTATAGCCGTAGGGGTATTTGAGTGGATACTAGTAATGGCGTGAAAAAATTTGAACTCTTGCATATTGCTGGGAAAGCTTACATTTTTTCTTGCCGTGCTTGTCGGTGCCGCTGAAAGAGAAGCTCCTGTTTTCGATCGCGTAGCACCTTTCGCGAGATAAGCAAAAGGTCAGAGGGCTTCCCCGCGGTTAAAAAGTCATCCCAGCAAGCACACAGGTCATCCCCAGAGGTGCAAGGCCGGGGAGCGATGAAGGCCTCAACGCTGCCGAGCTTGGCCAGGGATGGACGGGTGAGGTAGAGGCTGTTGCCACCCGGAAGGCTTCCTCGGGCGTGAATCAGCGGAGCATATGGACCAGGTTAATGTGGGCATAGGCTAGCATGCTGGCTCACAGGTGTGTGTATTGGGGTTGGGCCCCGTCGTAGTAGGTGAAGACCCAGCCCAGAGAGCACCGCTCAGGCGCGCCAACCAGGGAGCCACTCTTGCAGCTCCAGCTCACCCTGGTCCGTGATAAGGCACGGCGTCATGCGCTTGCCGTCGGCCTTGGAGCATTGGGTGAGGAGGCCCGTTTCCGTGAGATAGGCTAGGACGGCTGTGGGGGCCCAGCCTTTCACGGCGCGATGGCCCCCTAACCACGCAGGTATGACCGGGTGGCAGTCGGGAGCCATACGGTGGCCTGGATGGCCAAACCGCCTGAACCAGGGCGCCGCCTCGCCCTGGCCCTGGAAAGAGGAGGGGTAGCAGGCTTTCATATCGATGCTGACGACGTCCTGTGTGTGGTAACTCGCCAGTTGTTCTTGTCCCTTGCATTGAGGCTCGCAGCGTGGTTCTCACCAAAGACCATGCTGGCCAGTGTCTCAGGGTCTTCGGGAGGCAGGTGGCGACACATGGCGATCAAGGCCTCGTGCGTTACTCCGGTCCGGTAGGTGCGCCCGTCAGCTAGGACGAACTGGTTTACGGTGAGCTTACGACCCTCGCTGCCCCCCAGAAGCCAGAGAGCCATTGGCTCATTGGCGACAGCCTCCCGAATCGCCTCCCAGACGACGCCGGCGTAGATCCGGACTTCTCTGGCCTGAGGGAATGCCAGCTCCGGTCCCCAGGTGTGGCCGTTGTGGAGTGTGATCTTGTTCGGTTTCCACTTGCTGGCGTTGTACCTGCCACTCGAGTGGAGGGTCTCGTCGGCAATGTTGCGGACAATTACGGCGCTGTGCGGCTGTCTCAAGCCCCACAGGGTCCTGGAGCGTGGCACCCGCCTCGTGGATGCCCACCTCTCAGGCCTCTATTTTCGCATGCCGGGCTGCCGTTAGTCCGTGCCGCAGGGTGGCGCTCTCGATGTGGTTTAGGGCCACACGTGCGACGCAGTTAAGGTCGTCCGCGCCCATGGGGACGAGGTTGACCGGGTCGGGCTCTCTGATGGGGTAGGGCCCATATACGACAGCTGACATCCTGTAGGCGTTCCCAAGTAGGGCCGGTCGATGCGTTCCCGAAGTAGAGCCGGTCGATGCCCTCTAGGACGCCGGGGTTTGTTTGGGTTGTGATCTCGATCACAGCCTGTCCCTGTGTCCTGCCCGCCCAGAGCGGCTGGAAAGCATCCTCGACTTCGAAGATGCCCTCCTCCTGCTCCTTGACCAGCTTGATTTTGACAATCGGCCCGGCCGGTGTCAATCATGTTGTCTTGGACAACGTTGCCAGTGACGACACGGATGTTGCCGTTGACGACCACATCGACGAGGTCATGAGGGTCCGGGGTCTCCTGTCGCCAGGAAGTGAATACGTGGGCAGCGCCTTCTCAGGCGTGCTGCTTTTTGGCGCACCCCACGAGCTTCATGGGCTAGGCCTCGAGCTTGCCCGCAGCCAGTTGGGGTCGAAGCTGACGGCAATGTCCACAGCCCCAAGGCGACCGAACTCGGCGTCGATTTCCGCGGCGCTTGGCCTCGTTGGCTGCTGGGGCTTTGTTGGTCACTGTGTAGCGGTAGAGGGTCTCGTGGAGGTCCTCTAGGGCCACCCGAGAACAGGGGTGGGCTGGCCATATGCCTGTGGCGGCTTCGAATTCGCAGCGTAAGGCTGATGCTCGCTGTGCGTGCGTCATTATAGATGGGTATACCTTATGATAATCAAGTCTTTAAATGAATATTGCCTGGATAGACATCGCCGCAAGTCGGTGGAATTCGGACTCCAGGGCCTGCTTCCTCTTCCAGTATGCCACGAGGTGGATGTAGCCCGCCCCACAGCCGCGGCACAGCCCAGTGGCAGACCTCAGACCTACTCCGCTTTTGCCACACGGTCGAGTGCCGCCCCCCTTTCGGAGGCGCATCAGGTGGACTTTACAGTGTGTGCCCAGGCAGAAGCGACTGCAGAGGTCGGTTGTGCCAATCAAGAGCCAGGCGCACGTGTTTGTTCCTTGAGTCATTGGGTATATGTGTTGCTTATAACCTCGTATTGGGTATGTCTAATGGGTACAAAAAATCTTGTGTAATGGTTATTGTTAAATAACCAACGTCAGACACACCATGATACCGAGTATCCCTAGCCGTGCCACCTTTCGCCATATCCTGGATCGAGACAAATCGCCAATCGTTGGTAACATGGTGTGTTCATTATGACATAGTAGTGGCGTATGGCAGAAGGGTTTTGAACTTGGTCGCACACATCGTCTGAAAGTAGCCTTGGTTGGGGGCACCCAGGGGGCTTTGTAAGGGGCTTTCTAAGCTCGGGGACCTACAATATTTTCCCTTGGGCTGGGGCGCCGAGGGGGTCATGAGGAGTGCCGAGCACATTTTCCGGGATATAAACAAGAAGGCAACAGGAACTACCACTGTGAGCCGCCACGGCCTCAGAGAGTTACTTGGCTCGCTGGGAATTTCCCTGGGAGCCGCCACGGCTTCATAGAGAATTCTGTTCGCCCACCCTGGGGAATACCCCTGGGAGCTGCCACGGCCGCATCGACGTTTCTGTTTCAATATCCCCCCCCCCCCCCCTGGGAATACCCCTGGGAGCCGCCCTGGGCTCAGAGAGGAATTCTGTTCCCCACTCGGGGTATTCCCCTGGGAGCCGCCTCGGCCTCATAGAGGAAGTATGCTGACCCCCCCAGGGTATTCCCCTTGGGGCCGCTGGGGCCTCATAGAGGAAGTATGCTGACGCCCCCTGCCGCTCTCAAACTTTATAATTAATTTTTAATAAATAATGGAACAGTCATTTAATTGAAGATTTTATGTGATATAGACCAGGACTTGTAAAATTCCCATGGGACCGTTGGACTGATAAAAATATGGGTCACCATAAACACTGTTACATATAGCCAGTAGGTCAGGTTGTTCAAAACTTATAGGTCAGGTTATTAGTCTGCGAGAAAACTCTCAAAAAAATAAAAACCATGTGCACAGATTTTGTAGTCTGATACTGTTGCAAGGCTCAATGTTAAAATTTTTCATTGTTCTGTGAAACACTGTCATTGTGAGTAATTTTTACAAAGATTCGTGTGACTAATTGTTGCATTTGAATTTCAATGTACTTCAGCAAACGATATGTTAAAAGTGTCATTGTTGTTGTTGTTGCAGAAACAAAATTACATATATCTGAGCGTAACTGATTTCAGGTGACCAGCATTTACAAGCTTTTTCCTTCATTAATTATTTTTCTTTAAAAATGTGTCCGATTAATTAACCACAATGCTTAAAAGATTAAAAGATGAAAACTACATTTTTTTAAATAATGATTCAAATGAATATAAATGATAAAATAGCTTTGTGGCCTAAATTTATATTTGCATTTTTTTAAAAACGTACAAAAACTCAATCAGCATGCTAGCCACAGGGTGTCAAATTATTTAAAAACTCAATCTGACCAGAAAAAAACTCAATTCTGAAAAAAATCGAGTTTTCGGTTTTAATGAAAAAAGTACAAATTCAAATAAGCTTTTTTCAAGTAGGCCTTAGCTGGTAATTTAAGTTGTATCAAATTATATTTCAGGAGCTCTGACAGTTTTATGGGACCAAAATAAATAATATTCAAAACATAATCTTACAGGTTAAATCCATGTCTTTTTTAGTTTTTCCTAACCTTAAACTGTCGTGGTTGCTAGCCACAGGGTGTCAAATTATTCAAAAACTCCAAAAAAAAAAAAACACAATTGGGAAAAAAATTGAGTTTTCAGTTGTCATGACTGACTTCAATCTATCTTTGTTGGTCCTCATATAACCCAATTTCGGGTTAAGTAAATGTCAGTTTTATCGATAAATAGTAGTTTCTGTCGGTCGACCAGCGATCAAGGGAGATAACCTCGTCTTCTTTAGTATGCCAGAGTCTGCATTCACGCTGCACATATTCTGAATGCTAAGCGCACATTACTAGGTAGTTATGTTAAACGAACCCAAATTAAGCTATTTCAAGGCAAAATAAACCCAAATGAAGTAAACTCTGATCCCTCCAGGTTCAAATTAAACATGTAGGGCTTGAAAATTCCAGAATTTCCAACTTGCCCTTAGGGCAACCACTGTAAGATAATTAACTTGCCCCCCATCTTTCAGGTTGCCCCATTTTTTATGGAAATTTTTTTAACTATTATTATTACTAAGCCATATAGTTTCAAAGATAAATCAAACTGGCCCAGGGATAATCATATTATTATAGCCTGTCATGTATAATATAATTTACAACGTTTGTGTCCTGAACATAGGCCTATAATAGATTTATTCCACCTTAAATATGTGTGGACTGTCAGTACTGTACATTTATTTTGTATGCCTAACTGGATATTAAAGATTTGGAATAAATGACAACTTTAGAGGGCTATAATAGATATGGTGAAAATACAGAGAAATTGTTTTCTGATTGAATTTCTGCTGACGAGAATGATTAATAACTGCACTAAGCAGTCTAGAATGTCAGTAAATTACCATCTTGATTGACTTATTGTCATTGTCTTCCCTGCTACTTGAGCTGTTATGCATTGTTGCGGTAGTCTCACACTATTAGAACACGCTCGCCTGGCATGTAAGTGTTAAATAGTAAATAAAATAGGCCTAAGTTATCTTATTTATCAAGTGTGAGACTTATTTAGTGTCAAGGAATAAATAGGAATAAACAATGCAAGAAATAAACATTTACTAAGCATATGGATTTGTCCTGATCTGTACTTACTTTATTATACTGTATATAGAGATGAAGTAGAGATGATCCCCTATAGGTTCAAATGAAACAAATACCCTCTCAAAAAATTATTTTGGGGAATTTTTAAACCCAAATGGGGTATTTGTTTAATTTGAACCTCTAGGGGATCGTCTCTACTTCATTTTACTTAACCCGAAATGACACGTATAGCCTATAGGCCTCCAGTAACCACTCAAAGACTGTATAGCCTTCATTTGGGTTCAATTGTCTTCATTTGGGTTCATTTGGGTTATTCGTAGGACCAATCCTTGTAAGCCCTATGCAATTGTGCTAATGCAGTACCTGGATCTACGTTAAAACCGATGCGTGGAAATAAATACAAGACCAGACTTTTAACTATACACAAATGTTCACTTCTTAGTTGCAGAAAACAATGCCTAATACAGAATTCTTACCTTTCGACAGAACGAATTGATATGTCTTCTCAGTCGGTCGAGTAAGATCGTAACTACGGAAGTTTACTTCTGGTAACACAGGACTTGATCTGTAGGTACTGGTCACATGGATGGAAAACCAGACCTCTCGTTCTTCAGGCAGTCTAATGTGAACTAGTTCAGGTTTAATTCAGAATTAAAACTGATGTGCCACGTTTTAACAATTTAAACGGTTCTTAAATTTTTAAACACAAACAAACCAAGATGGCGCCCCGAATATTTTCTATTACCAAGCCAGCTCAAAAACGGCGGGGACAGCCTCGACCCAATCAAATGACCTTTGAACTGTGTGATGACCAAAAGGCGTGAATATTCATGAGCCATTGTGTCATGTGACTTCCCCTTTTCGTTCATTCAGTTCATTCACTAATAGTCTTTCTCTCGACAAACGTAGATGCAGAGTTCTGTAGCTCTGATCGTCTATCATATCATGTAGCCTAGATTGGACAAACGGTGCCATGGCTACATGCACTTGTTAGGAAGTTTATAGCTCTACATAAAACTATGATTCCCTCGTTTTAGCCCATCTCAACACATGCTATCACAAGCCTCTCGAATGACCCTAGGCTATCTGATTTTTTTTACCAAAGACGCAAGGATCTAACTCCACTGCCTTTCCTGACCTTGAAACAAAGTTTTATTTGAATTTCTCACCAGAGTTGACATGTTTAAATAATGTCCCTTTTGCAAAAACTAAAATTGAATACCTCCAGAAAAGCAAAATTGTAGGTACCGGTACGTTACATACTACAGTCATTGTGCTTACAAAAGCATCTGACAACAATCAGATATATGTTTAGAGAGGCCGGTGCCCAGATAGCACATTGAAGTTTTTGTTTAAATTGTTTTTGATTTTTGGTTTATAGTTTAAATTACAACTTTAATAAAACCTTGATACATAAGAAGTATAGAAAGGGCAAATCAGTAGCATTTTTTATTACAGAATAAAGAAGGGTTTAGCGTTGTTATGTAGTAAATAATTACTATATAAATACGTGAGGGGTGGCATTTTGGCTCCCTTCACGTTTTTATGTAGTAATTCGAGGGGTGGCAGTTTTGCCACCCCTCACGTATTTATGTACTTAATGTTTATTACTACATGTTAACGTGTGTGACTGTTCTAAGGTATTATGGTGCTAAGGTGTGGCTCCTGAGTACTTGTTAAGTAAGGGCTCAATGTTATTTAGTAGTAAGGTGCTGGGAGAGCAGCGCCATCTTGCTATGTACTTATTATCCGTATTTATGTAGTAATTCTTTACATGTTAACGTTACAGGCGTCGTGAGGGGTAACCGGAGTGAACAGAAATACTGAGCTTTTTGCATTTGATTTTAATAAGAATGTTTTGTTTTTAAACTGAGAAAGTTCTATACATGTACTTAAAAAACGGTTGAAATTCCTAAAGGTCCAAAGACTGTTCAAAACTCCTCAAACAAGGGAAATCTCCTGGTCTCTTTATTACAAATTATACTGTGGGGTGGAATGCACCGGATGTGTTTAAAATTGGAACAAACATACCGGTACATTGAAGGCGCAGGGTTGGGAGAGCTTCATGTTGCCTTGGTGCTTCTGCAGCGAAGCTCCTACATTCCTTGCCAAACATCGGGCTTGTCATTATGATGTTGATACCGGACAGATAACCTGGCAACAAAAAAGAGGAAGGTACGACATCATTTAAGTCTAGCTGTAACCCTATTCTAGCTATATACCATAGGCACAAAACTCACCTTTTGTCGGCGATTCAAAGCGAGTTATATGTCTAAAATTAACCACACAGTCATGGATCGAGGAATCCTCATGATCTAGTTAAACTTCCAGAGACAAGTTTCTAAATAAAACTTTTTCGAGTTATTGGTAATCGGCCTAAAAAGAATGTGTTAAAGGGAGTGTTTAAATAGGGGAGAATGCAAAAAAATGCTTGTTTTGAAGTAGACAAGCCTATGCTGTTTGTCGTCAGTTTTCGACGCAGGCATTTTGTGAAACGAGTGTCAGAAATCAGCCAATCAAATTGAGCATAAACCAACTATACAATGACGCAATCTTGCCCCAGTTAAACCTGTGTTATTCAAGCAATTTTGAAACAGTATCTAATTCAGTGTTCTATCGTCAACTACAGCAAATTTGTAATTGAATCAAAGGTAAATCTTTCGCAAGCATGTTCCAGGAAAACATATTGGCCTGCGCGTCACAGGACATTTAAAACACTGACAAGATGGGTACGTATACTCGACAAAGAGGTTACCCAGGCATAGTGGAACACTGAGCTACGATAAACTATGTCAGATCATGGAGGTAATAATTCTTTAACGCTATGGTCAGATATACCGTACGCTTCAGAAAGGGCGACGAGAAAAGGGCCATGTCTCACACTCGGGTAACAACATTTACATTTTACAATATCTTTGTAAGGTAAAAAAAGAAAAATCCTTCATTTTTTAAACTGGAATAGCTGGTGGGTTTTCCGTCATCTTATTTTCGAAGAATGTAGACTGCAGTGTAAACCACAGAACTGATAAATGTAGGCCTATACATGGCAACCAATACACATTGCATATACATGTACTATATATATTTGTCTGTACTATGTAATGACGGTACATGGATCTAAATTTACAGATTATCTGTGTGCTAATCATCGGCTGATCATCGGCTGATCTGGTTGGCATGTATACTGCACAATTTTTTTATGATATATGTTAAAGTTTAAAGTTAATTGGCCAACGTGTCAGGTGTTCACACATAAACACGTAAAGCCTAGCGTATGTCGCAGTTACGTCTTGTGAGAACTAGTTCCGATCAGTTTCAGTGGACGAGTTGACGATCGACGGCAACTAATCAGTCGTAGCTTTGAATGTGACGTAAGCGCATCTGCGTCTCTGCTGCGTCTATCGGCAACTAGTTGCCGTCCAGTTCCAGATAGTCGCGAATGTTCTACTTTCTTCGTCCAGTTGCAACTGATCGTGTCTAGTTCTAAGCAATCGCAAGTGACATAAGCGCTCTCAAGACTGCGATCAACTAGTTTCAGTAAGTTGCGTCAAGTCTTTGATGTGCGGGGTGTTTTGTGACATAAGCGCTTAGTTGTCATCAGTCGCCGTCAGTTCTATCGCATCGCAGTGAGACATAAGCAGGGCTTTAATAGGCTGAAAACGAGTATTCGTTCTCTGGAAATACAATAGCATGTATTGGTTTTATGAGTAGGCCAATATCGTAGAAAACAAACACACCTAACCGCTTCAAGATTGATAAAAACATTATAACCATACCTTGAATGTCTGGGACAGTCTTTTTTTTACATCTTTGTTTGCTTGAATCTCACCTACGTATGACTCATCTTTACTTAAAATGTATCACTTTCGATTGCCATCTTGTGTAATCTTTTATTTGGGGTTGGCAATATATGACTGAATAAGGTCACTTGGTCCATTTCTGAACTGGAAAACACACTTGACATCAACGACCTATATATAGGTCCTTGCTTCGCACACTCGTTCTTTTGTACCCATGTACACAGAAAGCTGTCAGTATACATATGGCTGCGCCCAGTGAATTGTTAAACAGACATTGTATAAGTTCTTCTTTTATTTGTGGTCAGATTTTGTCTGACATTGGCTTAACCAACTTGGGTAATTGTGCTAGAGCTTTCTGTATATTTCTGCATGTGTATTTTTTGTTATCCTCTCTTTTAAAGGGAATGAGTGTTAAAACTTGTCTGATACAGAGAGAAGTTTCGCCTTATCTAGAAGCTCCCTTAGATGTTTGTTTCTCCTGTATACTATAATTAATGAAGTAGACATTTAAGGTAGAAGAATTTGATATTCCTCTAAGGAGACTAGCAAACTGGGTTTTAGGTTGACCATATTGGAAAAAAATGTAATGGTTTCTTTTTAGGCTGTTTAATGTGGTTCCTTATTGAAGCCATCATCTTTCTAAACAATTTCGTTTGATTTACTTTTCAGAGAGAAGAATTTGTAGTTTTTTGTAACATAATCAGCATGATTTTAAAATTATCTTCAACCGAAGGATCAGGAAGAGAGAAATGTTCAGCTATTGGGGATATGAGTTCAAACTTCAGAATGGAACTCTTAATAACGTCAGCTCTTGTCCGACCAGGATTTCTAGTATTAGCAACGTATTGTTGTAGACACTTTTTACATGAGGTATACGTAATATCACATTTTCTGAATCACAATTCAAACTGACAACTGTATATCAAATAATAAACATCTCTAGTTCCAAAGGAAATATATATTGAGAAAGCGAGGACTTCAAGATTCTAAATATAATGATATAGTATGATTCATTTCATTTCATAAAAGCATAAATAAAGAAAAACGTCAAATATTTTTGCTAAATTTCAAAGACTAATACTTTAGGACAAATAAACGGTTTAAGGACTCTACCACCAGTCAGGAGTAAAAAATGCGACTCTTATCTTTTCGTGTCTTTGCGGGTATTTCCAAAGGATGATTATATTAACATCATATATATTTAGAAAGACGAAGATTTCAAGATTTTAAATATAACTTCATATTATGATTTCTTTTATTTTTTGATGACAAAAATAAAGAAGCACGTCAAATATTTTTTTTAAAACAGACCCTTGTTTGTAACTTTTATTTTTCTTAGATGGTTTGAGATTTTATCTCCAAACTTGCATGTCTGTGTAGACCGGTATTAAAACCGTCATAGGGTTTTTCTAAATTCAAGTTAGTTTTTTAACAATTGATAAAAGTATCTGTAAAAAATCTGCCCTTAAAAAGATATTTGCTAAATATCTTCAAAACGAAAATCGATATCAAAAAACTGCATGACGGTTTTTTAGATAATGGCTTCAAGATTGTCTGTGCCAAATTTCAAACACTTAGTGCA
>JARFOD010090572.1:2847-17891 GCA_031763545.1 Mopalia muscosa | reverse complement strand
ATATTCCTGGAATATACCTCTACTGCCCGAAAACGTGGCAGGGGGGGGGGGGGTCTCATAAAACGAGACAAGCTATATGCAGACATTGAGTTTACACGATGTATAAACATTTATTTCTCTTTATATTTTTAAATGGGAATAAAGAAATACTTGAAATTTAAAATTGAAATGAAATTTGTTACAGGTAAGTCGTAACCGTCGCACACTACCTTCCGATCAAACGGGCCGCATAGTTAGGGGCTGTTTGTTTGAATAGTAGAAATGCTGTCCTTATTAGCATTAAAGGATTATTAACTTTCCAACTTTATGAAAACACTTCACATCTTGGTTGTGATATAGTTTTAATCATTGTTGGAATCCACCGCCGTCATATAAGTGAAATAGCATATGCACGGCGTAAACAGCAATGAAATCGTCAATCAAACGAATCCAATCAACTGAAACGTCGCAAAGAGTGCTGATTTGAGGTGTAAACTTTAGTTTCCGATCAGGTAATAATTCGTTGAAGCGCACTACAGACAACTACCTAACAAAATAACATCTGTTTTTCTTTTAAATACATTGGGAACGTATTTAAATATGTGTCGCTATTTAAAGAAAGAAATACAAAATAAAACAATGTTCATTACTGTATAAAGTGACGCAATCAGATAAAGCCATTAAGTCTTCCGAATTTTTGTGCTTTGCTTTTCTTAACGTACCTGTACATAGGCATTCCATTCCCAGCACATCGCGCGAATGTAAGTAACCTGGCTTCATTATACACGACTTATTGGATCGATTCATCGATCTAGTTCAACCACAGCGGTTACTTAATAGTCATAAACAAGCATCAAAATAGCCTTATTGCCATGTTTTCCTCAATAATGTCAAATTTAATAATGTGTACGAGCTCTCTGCTTTGAGTTTTAAACAAAATCATTAAAAGTCTGATACACAGCTTGAGCATAATGTATTTAGTGTCTGATAAACATCCCGGCTCACGGGTGAAAAGTAAAAGCTCAATGTTTGCTGAAGGATGAACGGATAAATACTTGAACTGCAGTTGATATCCATACTTCGTTACGATAAATGGTAGCTGATATCCGGGTGGAGGGTTGGGAGAGAGCTTCCAGTTACCCCGGTGCGCTTAAGGCAAAAGGGCAACATGACGCCGATCTGTGTGTAACGATTTTTTAAATTATGCCCTGTCATTGTCTGATTTTGGTTTGTATCTAGCCTGTGCTGTCGAGGGTAGTTTCCTTTACATTTCCTTCGCCCACTGTGCTGGAACACCGTCATGTAAGCGAAATAACCCCAGGTATAGCATTAAACCCAATTAGTCAGCCAAACAAATGTATAGGATTGTGGAACGCATCCTTCGTTTGCAAGGTATAGAACGCCGCGCCTAAGGCTGTTCCATTGATACATATATATTGCCATGTCGTAGGGGGAATTAATTTCCAACTTTCATGTTTGAGACTGATTCGAGGGAAATTGGGCCCTGCGCCTTAGAGTCGAAAACACGTTAACGTAAGTTATAGAGCAATGATATTTTCCTCAACCAGAACATAATATTTGGTAACTGAATAGGCCTACTCACTTAGAGCTGAACGGTCTCTACTTAAGCCTTGTGGGAGCAGATACGGATTAAATAACTGTTATAATAGTATGTGTTATAGTTGATCATTTGTAAAGCACGTCTAAGTTTCATAACTTAGGCCTATCGGGGTTAGGCCTACCGCCTTCTATTAAAATAAAAAATAAACAGAATAAAAGTTGCTTGCCTCCACTCGAATTCGAACCTGGGACTATGAGTTACAGGCCTAACACTAAATTATATTAATGCAGTTCAAACACCAGCTTTGAAAATATCGCAGCACGTCTTTTAACCGTGACTATTGGGACGATTTTGCTTCTTCCTACTGTAAGCACAACGTTTTAGGCAAACATGCTTCTCCATGATGGGTGGATGAGTATCTGTATCATAACAATTAATGGAGTGCTTAAGAAACATTTTAGTTTATCAGAATTGTGCTCGTACAATGCATGTTGTTTTTATTAAGTACTCACGCTGTAGACATTTCAAAAATGTTAATTTGATATAACAAAACACCATCAGTTACTACCGTATGTACGATTGCACACAAACAAGAATTCGGCCTTTCAATTGCAAAAAATAGAAGTTGATACATGTTCTTTTGAATGTCATGTGATGCATGTATACGGGTATATTCTTTCATGTTTAATAACATTATACCATCATCGCATTGTATAATGCATATTTTTCATTGTCATTATGCCTTGGGGGTCATTATATGATTAGGGAAAAAATAACATTGGCATATTACATCATATTTATATGCGTCGACATACATTTTGTTAAAGCAGCATGTGGCCGATCAATATAGAGAACTGTCTATGCATTGCAGAATACCCAAGTATCAAACTACTACATGTACTTGCCTTTCTTATGTACGCGGATATGGGACCTATGACTTTAACAACCGTATTGGAATGAGCCACAAGAAGAAAATCCGATACAGCCTGGGCGCTTTATATCTGCCTCTCTGATCATAGCATTGCTTCAGCGAATCCCTTTAATTCAACCTTAGGCGAAAGAAGCGTTGGGGCGAGGTGCGAACACTGCGAACCCCGCGTGTTGATGGTAACGGAGACTGGTCGATAACTCTATGCAAGAGAACACACGTCATGCGTAGAACGACGGACCCGCCAGAAAGTGTCATCACGTGAGTAAACTGGGCGGGAGGCGTTAACCCACGACTTTGTTAACGGATACCAGTTCTCCAAGAGGCTCACGGCATTTCGCGTTCTAATGGCAAGGAGTGTGTATAACGCTGTCTTGACTTCGTCTACTTTAAGAGATACCCATGCTTAAAAAATGGAGCAGCCCGTTGGGAGTTTTTCTTCTCGTTGAGGCATAGCATCTAAGTGGAACTACTGTCTACAGTGTGTTGATTCCAACGAGTGACAAGTGTTTCTGAGGGCTTCAACTATTCACCGCTAGGCTTTTTCGTGTCTCTCAAGGCGACAGAGAAACAGCCTCAAAGGTCTTTGACACAAAGATTTGGGAAACCGAGCGGCTGCGTATTGCTAGGTGAATTTCCACTCGAGACAATTCGCCAGTGGAGAATAGGCTGAGGGACCTAACAGAAATAATTACAGCTGACAAGGTAGCTGATGTCTTGTACTTTAGCCAAGCCATATCCAGGGCAATAAAGAATTTATAAGGCCCATAGCACTCCTGTACCATCAGCATTCAATGTGACAAAAAAGGTATATGGACAGTTTATTGCTGAAGAATTGACGCAAGGCGCGAGGAATACCATTGTCTTACTTTTCAAGCACATTTTCATAAAAGCCCCTAAAATACCTTAAATGGATGTGAAGACAATATTATGAAAACCAAGGTAAGTCTTTTTAAATGGGTTTTGTCCGGTTTATGACCTTATAAAACCCCGATATTGACCAGGTATGGTAGGCCGTAATGACAATGTCAACTGGATAAATATGAAACAACTTTGTTGGAACAATGGCTTATGTGTGTTCTTCTAGCTTGACAAATAATACGGAGTAATGTTAAACAACGGGATAATGGATCCGCTGCAGTTTTATTGCTAGCTGCGTTGAGATTAAAATACCACCAACACTATTTGCTCAGTGCTTTCACTTTCGAATCGATTCCATTACCAAATTTGGACAGAAAAAAAGAGAGTGAATGCTCTCTGAGCTCTTTAACAATAGAATCGTTTGCATAAGTTTAACAAACTGCACTCGCAGGAATTATTCCTATTTGTTCGTCGTCAATACAATGCATATAGGTTATGTTTGCGGTGCATACTAACGGATACAATTTGCAATCCTTGCCGTAGGCGATTCACTACCACAGTGAGTGGTTTTTGTTAATACCATTTTATGGATTACTAGCTACAGAAAATTAATTTGTACAGCCACTTGTCCCAGGAGAAGTTTCAATACCAAATTAAGAATTGTTCTGTATTGTTTTACTTCAATCGTTTTTCTTTTATTTCTTCTCTGAAGGCTGAGAAAATTACAGTATTTTCAATTCCACCTCGAGAATGAACGAGAATTTTTAAAATCGTATTGGTTCTTCTTAATTTTTATTTGAAAAAAGTCAAATTCAATTTCATTTCCACAAAATGGAATTAAATTTAGATGTCTTCGGGCAACAAAATCACTTTTCCTGACATTCATTTTCCGCTTTTTAATAATCTGAATATTTATACTTTTTTACATTTTTTTATCATGCTTTTACTTTCCTCGCAAACATTTTGTCACGACTATGTTTTAAGTTGGTCAGTTTCCAAAAATGAATTGAATAAACTTCTATATTTAAAGATTATATCTACTGTGTATCAAATTCATCATAGCTGGGAACTAATCAATTTTCAAAATGTTAAGTTTGTCTACGAATACTGCCGCTCAATCTCATGCTATACGAAACGAATTGCATTCAGTCTTTACCTCTATACAATATTTATACACATTCATGTTTCATTAATCGTTAAACGATGTTAATGTACAGTATTTTCGTTATTTTGGGATAACACTTTCTTAGTTTGAACAGATTCTAGTTCAAACACTTTTGCAGGTTGAAACCGGCCGGGAATCGAACCCACGACCCTCAGAGTTAGGCACCGAATCGCTAGCAGTACATGCTGGCCACCTCGACCACTCGGTCGCCCGGCCTTCTACTAAAAAAATAGAAGGTTAGTCAGCTGGAGTCCAGGTGAAAAACATTCACTACTCCTCTGATAGGAGAATGACACAGCTTCCAAAGCTGAAAGTGATGTTAGTGTATATTTATACCTGCTAGCCAGCGAGCCGAAGTCAAATAACGACAGAATTAAGCAAAGTTTTCTTTCTCCACAATAAAAAAATGTATATTTTTAGTTGGGCATTAAGCAGTATTTTTCCCCGGTTGTAGAAGAGAACTTCGTGTTGTCCTGGCACTCTCAGATCTACAGGACAACATGAAGCTATCGACTGGTGATGTCTTGATTTGTCAGGTTATTTGTCAGGTCCTGTCCTTGTTTTGTTCCCAGTGTTGACATGGGTGGTTTCTTTCGCTATTGGGTTGGCGCGCCGTTAGCTGAGTGAACGAACCTTAAGTACTGGTTAAACCTCAATTTAGCCAGGAGCAGCAATAAGTTCCACTTCAAAGTGTATAACTGTACTGGCAAGTCAAGACATATAACTGCAAACGTGTGGTGTCTGTGTTCAAATCAGATTCGTTTTCCTCCGGACAAAGGCAATATTGTATTGAAGCCATGATATTTGGCATGCCCATCACATAAGAAAAAACGTGAATTTTTAGTTCTGTGTTGATACCAACCTAAAAACTAACCCTAACGTAACACTTAACCTCTAACAATAACTCAAAACGTATCACTAAAAATGGCGTCATATCACACACGACGGATGTACCTAGTTTTTTCTCTATGGTATTAACCCCATTCAGCCCTTTACTGAATTCTGATTTAAGCGCTTTTCTACAATTTATATACGTAAAATTCCTTGATACAGTATTAAAGCGTTGTGTATTTGTACATTGTGTGTATAAGAGTTGGCTATCGGTGTCTATTCAGCCTGAGCTTTGGTTCACTACACTGCTAAATTTAGAGCATTTATCAGGCATGTGGCCTTAAGACGAGAGATGTAAACTTTTAGGTCTGCGTGAAAATAATTTAATTAAACCTTACCCTAAACTGAACCTTAATGTAGCCCTAAACTCGGAATCTCTTCATGGTACATGAGGCCATACTCGAAACTTCCGTCACTCTAATTGCATGGTGCCTCGTGCTATCAACTAATTATCAAGTGGAAACTTGTCTTTAAGATCGCACGTTGTAAACAATAAAATATGGAATAGGTTGCACAGTTGTATTGAGTCTGGTGTAGATTAAGGAGTCCTTTGTGTTCAAGTTAACCCGATTTTCCTTCTTGTTAACATATATGGATATATATATACATTAACCCAAAAGTCACCGTGTTCGAATCCCGGTGGAGGTAAGCAACTTTTTCTCTCTTCATTTATTCAAAATATATATCTTCATTTATTCAATATATATCAAGAATAGCCAGGATCAGATTATCAGAATAAAGGAGACAATAAAATGTCTTTGTAGGAAAGTTCTCGATAATAATGAGGCTAATTTAATGAGCGTGTAACAGTGCTCCTCGTACAGAAAAATTGCCACCTTTACTATAGGATGAAAATTCGCGATCCTTTTACAACCAGCCTGCCAAGAGCGCAGGCCCCGCTTGCGGCAGATCCAAGGTTAAATCCTGGGGGAGGCGAGCGAAATGTTCTTTATCTTCACTAAAATTATATACTAAGACAAGGTATACCGTATTCCCTATTCAATACATGCGTCTGCTTGTCAGGTTTTAACACCTGTCTGCGACAAGCAATTAAAGCTATTTGATCCTGCAATCGATACTGTTCGATATACGCTCTATGCAACACTCGGCGGAATATGTATAGAGGAAGAATTCCTCCAGTATTGAAACCTCTAGCACGTATTTTCCTTGGTAATACTAAACCTACATGATAATTGTACACACTCAAACCCTTGTTTTTCTGAACGAAAACTCAATGCACGATCGAGATATCGCTACGTATATACTTCACTAAGCATTATTTGCTAAGCAGAAAAAAAAAACAAAGGCACACAATTGATACAGGACAGCAATATGAATTCTCACACTCAAACAGTTAAGTGTCTATAATGTAGCCTCATACGTATAAAACCAATTGTTAAATTCCAAAGATATAGCTGACAGACCGACTGGATGCGAATATATTCTTATGCAAAGACAATTGTACACATAAATCACTTCTATAACAGTCAGAGACAAATGACGCAAGTCATTCCCGTAATAAATGCGTGCGCATACATCTAAAAGGCCTGCAAAGAAATTCATAAATACGCGCAATATATTTGGACAAATGATAAGCCAACAAAAACTTTCTAATCGAATATTCATGTTTTCACTGTTCACCGCACTATGTAAAATTGGAATTAATTTTGTTCGAATAATTGGTTGCATTTGCAAATTAAGATGAAATTATATTATCGGCATTTGGTTTATTATCAAGTATTGTTTAAGGGCCATAGAAAAGAAAATATAGGTTAAGTGATTGTGAATGACTGTTGCCTAAAACATCAACGTTAATGCAAAGACGTACGGAATGAATTAGGTAATTAAACAGCTACAAAAACTTAACATCACAAGACACAAAAACACTCCTTACCGGTAAAATTACAAGACCAATTTCGTTGATCATTATCTGTGCAAAACCAGAAAAATTTAGAATTTTGGCGCCAGTCTTTATGAAAGCGGAATCTGTAACTTGTCCAAAGCACCTCTCTGGGGTGTGTACCAGCCTACTGAGTTCCCTTTCGACACCAAAGGGCATTTAAGCGACAGTGTATCACACAGACGACAGCTTTGTGACGATTTATTTATAACGGTCAAAAAACGAAAATACTATAAGATATAGCAAATAATGCTGAATTTGAAACACAACACGAAATTAACAGCGCGTTTAGATAATTTATTAACAAACATTTCTAAAGAACTACATTTTTCTTGTAGCATAATTAAACACAGGAAATATTGTTTTTCTGATTGAACACAAACATAAAAATGCCTTTTATGTTTTTCTCGCATAATGCCAATTTAGAATCTATTATGTTGAAGAAATTATCGATATTTGTAAATCCTAGCTAAAATAATGGAATTGAATTATGACTACTGGCTAAATAAATGAATAATATGTTAAATTATAATCCAATTGCTTGTCAATAACTCATTAGTGCGTTCAACAACATCCTCTTCAATTAGATGAGTGATAACTTAATTATTTGTTCAAATTTACATTTTTTTTTTATAAAATAAAGAGTATGAATAAAATGATAAAGCGAACCAAACAACCTAGCTCAAGGCGAATATTGAAGCTGTAGTCTAAATGGAATTATAACTTGCTCTTAGTGTTTTTCATAAGCACTGGGAAAGTTAAAATCTCAGTCATTTACGTTTGTGAGAGAGTGGTTATACTATTGGAGTATATCGTACACCAGTAAGTCGAATATCGTAACAGTTGGACTTGTGGGTGTATTATCTTACTTCGATGTACCGTTCACGGGACAAAGTCCGTCTCTCGACTGTCAGGTATAGGAGTGAGTCACACGATGTGTCTCGGGTACTCGCGGGGTTGCTTTTTACGAGGTTTTCTCTCGTTTTCAGCCGTAATTAGGCAAGGAACAGTGTGCAAGTAACCGCTAAAAAGTATGCACCTCTTGAGAAACAATATGCAACCCCGTGCAATTATGTAGGCTAACCGTATAACAATAGCTCGAGTACAATCCCTCGGCTTGGGAAAAAAATATGATATAATGTATCTTCTTAAATTTGGAGAAACAGTGTGACCGTACATATTGTATTCGTGTGATATTTGAAATGTTATCATATTACCACAATTCGAGTACAATCCCTCGTCTTGGGGAAACAATCTATGAAATAATGTTTGGGCCTTATCTAATATTTGGAGAGAGATTTGTGACTCTACATGTTGTATCCGTGATAAATGTAAAATGTTTTCCAAAAGTGCCTTTTGTGCAATCCGGGAAATCGTATATAACTGGCTGCAGATTCTCATTCTGATACCGCTGGTAAAACAGCTCCTGGGCCACATGTCGGTAGGTTTGTTGAAAAAGATAATTTATTGCTTCTGATTGATTGTAGCGTGATCACAATGACATCATTGTCAGAAGATGATAACAGACCATATTAACCTTTGTAACAAAACACGAAATAGGTAATAAACATTTTTGCAATAATTCATGAATTTATGGGAAAGGTAATATCCTGTATTGGCGACATTTTAATATGTCAGTAAAAGGATACTGCTGTCTTAATGAGGAAAATGTCTAGACCTGAGGCCAGTTTTAAAAACTTCAATTAGGTTTCAAAAGGCGGACACATAAAAAGAAAAAAAGGCATTTTGTCTGAAAACAGTACTTGATCTGTGGAAGATTCGAACATACTGAAAAGAGTCAGGTTAATTGGGGCAGCCCCATAGATACCTAATAGCAACGACCCTTTTTTTCACTAATTTCCATGTGCTACATTACTTTACGCTGTAAATATACAAAAATGTGTTTCGTTTTCTCTTATCTGAAATTCAACTGAATACATATTTAAATAATTATTTTAACTTCTTGTAAAGCAAAAGCATAGAGTATATGGCAGGAATAATCGTCTACCTTCTCTGTATACTATCATTTCGTATATTACCAAAAACGTTACCATATTTCCTTCTATTCATTTTATTAACTGTAAAATTGTCGGAATGTTCTCCACAAATATAGTAAGGCACAGCTTCAGTGTTTGTCTTATGTTTGCAAGAATACCTCGTTAAATCCAGCTCTCCTCAACGCCAATTTTGACCTATTTTTTTATTAACGTGATTTCGGTGACTTCATATCTGTGGGTTTGTAACAGGAACGACTTGTTGATACTTCAATGTGTAACGAATCAAGGGCTAAAGGTGGCTGGAAGGCCGACAAATGTGACATCCCCGCGTATAAGAAAAATTTAACAACCTCCTTCGTTAACACCAGTCTCACACATTAAAAGACGAGATTAATACGAGGTCAGCGGAAAAAAATGTTGTTGAGTAACGGATAAATGATTACTAACACTATGGAGGTCAAAGTTGAGGCTGCTACCCTGCTATATTCGTGTAAACCATTCGGGAAAGTTCACCATGTGATCAAATGGTTAGAAAGTGATTGGATTATTAAGTATATATTTTGTTTGATTGGGGTTTAACGTCCTACACAGGGGTATTTCACTTATATAACGACGAATTGTCCACTTCCACTTCACCTTGCCTCATTACCGTGGACAATCGTGAAGGAACCTCGGGAAATCACCCCTAGGATGGTCGGAGTCACAACGTGTGACTAGCTTAAATACATGATGGTAGATATTGAAGCAGGATGAGAAAGCGTACACGCTACCACTAAGGCACGGCCGCTGTCTAGAATAGGAGGGTGTTTTAAATTAAGGCGTATTGATCATGCTTCAATATTACTACATAGGCAATATAAAAAGTACAGAAAAAGCACAAGTACTGTTTTTGAATATGTTTTTACTTGTACGCAGTTTTGGCTTTTATGTTTTTCGGAATATATTTGATTACAATTAGCACCGTAATTCATGTTTTCCAAATTATTTATTTCGCTAAAAAGTCCAGCTACAATTTAATGGCTGATGCATTGCACACAACTTCGTCTTTCTTCTTATGTCTTTTGTTCTAAGCTCTTATCACAGCAAACAAAGGGTATTTGTTTACCGATCGCGATCAAGAATCGAGTCTACGAACAAATGGTCTAAAAGCAAACGCTTCTCCTCTATCTTTCTGTGTGTTTGGTGAAATTAGCCCAAGGCGGAAATCATGGTCACGAATTGTAACCTTCTTAATAAAGAGTCGATGTGCACCACGGGAGAATTGGTAAAGCTTTTCCGTCCATTATATTGCTGCATTGACTGCAGCATGGGATTAAACTTATGCAGAAAGACAAATTTAAAGCCAAGGGAAACAAATATTTGCAGTTAGGTAAAAACGGCAATTACTTAATGCTGAAACATTTGACCAAACATTATTGATTGTTAGGTAGTTCATTTTTCTCTTGGTTTTTTCTTCTTCTGTGTGTTTTCTTTTCTGAACAAAATACACTATAAGGTAAAACGCATATACACTATTTTCCATCATTTTATAATAACAGGGTACTGATGTAGTATCTCCGTCAAATACAGTGTATGGTTTTCTAGCATATAAATGGTATAGTACAAACCCTATGTGGGTTTATATTAGATTATACATCTATATGTATTTGTCAAATTATTTTTCAGAAGTATTGAATGAAAGGGATCTATAGTGTTTTCTCCCCATTCTAATGTACTCTTGTGAATAAGGACTCGTCAACAAAGTAAACAATCGATACTGAAAGTTTAACAGTACTTTTACGTTGATGTTTCCTTTTGGCATATCTATTCGCTTTATGAATTCGTGAGACTGGTAAAACATGCCAGAATCACAAAATACCAAATACAGAAATTGTTCTGGACAATTCTCAGTTGACAACTCTACTATTGTTATCTAAAGCAACGAAATACCAATTCTTCTATTAAACAATCGATACGGAAAGTTTAACATTTCTTTTACGCTGAAGTTTCATTTTAGCATATCTATTCTTTTAAAGGATAAGTGAGACTGGTAAAACATGCCAAAATCACAAAATACCAAATACAGAAATTGCTCTGGACAGTTCTTAGTTGACAACTCTATTATTGTTATCTGAAGCCAGGAAATGCAAATTCTTCTATTAAACAATCGATATGGAAAGTTTAACATTACTTTTACACTGAATTTTTATTTTGGCATATCTATTCGGTTTATGAACAAATGAGACTGATTAACATGCCAAAAGGTTGTCTTTCAATTCTAGGGAAAATGAGCAAAATCCATCAGTGTATATTGACTGCATGTCTTGAAGTACGATTATCTTCGGTAGAAGGGGATAATAAGTGCCTGTTTTGTAACACAATGACACTGTTTATTCCTTCCTTTGGGGGCGTTTTTACACGTTACTGCGCCATCGGTCAATTTATATATGAATACTGTTTCGGGGGAATCTCAAAGGGACAAGTACAGAAATTGTTTTCGACAATTCTCAGTTGATAACTATATTATTGTTATCTAACGCAACAAAAAAATGCGCAGTCTTAGACAAGTTTATGTCCTTAAAGGGACAGGAAATTTTGATCACGGTAAACATGGTATTGTAATTGTATTTGATTGCCAAAAAAAGACATAACAATAATATAAGATAGTCCGTAGATTGGGAATTACAGTAAGAAACATAATACATAGGGTTGTCTCTCAAGGAAGAAAAATTGGCACAAGAGTATGACACAACGACTATCTGTGTTCGCTGATAAACGACGGCTAAAGTTTGATCAATTGGGAGCTATACATCATTGCTTTTATCTCTTAGATTGTCCAATAATTTACTGTTTCGTAAGCAAGCATGTTATTGAACAAATAGTAAACGATATTTACATATAATAAAAAAGCAGATAAAAGAGAACTGCTTCTATTGTCTACGATAATTGAGAAAAGATGGCAGAACAACTGAACAAAATAAAACTGCAATGGTGAGTAGAAGATAAGAGTACCTTTGATAACTATCTAAGAACGCTAAAAAATAAAAATAAAAAAATAATCAAAACAAATTAAAAAAAACAGAAGCACGAAAGAAACAAGTCACTGTCCAAATGCAGCTTGGTTAAACAGCTGTCAAAATAACTTTCGGCTGTAGTTAGTTAGTTGTTCCAAGTTGCTTATTGTAATGGGCCTCTCATACACACCGATTTTACTTCCGATGTTACTTCCGATTTGTCAGATAAGCTTTCGTCGATACGTGTTAGCGCAAAAGTAGCATCCGATTATCCTTTCGCTGGTAGTTTCAATTACTGTTCGATATTGTCTTATGAAATAGAATATGCTCTCATTTTCGTACGATGCTGGACAACGTTGACAAATCAAGTGTGACCTGCGTGTCCTATTCGGAGGGCTTGTTAACCTGATAACCATTCGATTCGTCGAAATAAAATGGTAATGTGTAAACAAAAACTGTCGAAATTAAATCGGATGTAGTATGACCGATGATATCGGACGATTTCGGACAAAATAATTTGTGTGTTAGTGCTCTAACACCAGTTATTATTTTTTTCAGAGCGACTCAACATTGCGCCGACTGAGTAATTCATATCAAAATGATACGACACTTGTCACTAAACTGCATTGCAGCAAATACATACCGAGTGTGTAATGCTACTTTCACCACTGCGTATAATTTGTGCGTTATTCGTCTGAATTCAATCGGTTTCAAATCCGACACTAATGATACTCTCGCCGTTTCTTTCTCTATTGACTTCAGTTATATCTGGGGCCCGTGCTCGTGGCTTGGTGGTAGCGAGTGTTCTTCCTAAACGGAACCTGCTTCGATTTACCGACTGAAACAAGAGTCCACGGAAGCGGCTGATGCCTTCCTCTGTTAATTCCATCATCCTTGATGGTCTAGTGTCCAAAGAGTTTTGGGGCGACACAGACGACATGCTCTGTCGTCTCTGTTTTGTGTTTCTGAATGTACTGTCGTATCTTTATTTGTTACCAGTGACGTTAAGGGTAAAGGTTGTTCATCCGTAACCTGGCGCATCATGTTTTGGAAAGAGTGCGATATCTACACTTAGCAAGCAAGTTAACCACCAGCAACTTGGGCTCTCGACATACTTTAAGCACCTTGCCTGGGTTAACATTTGCTGAACACTTTTGAGATCAAGATACTCATTCAGTTTCAAATAAACATAAAAAGTGTATGTTAGTTACTTAAGGCCAATTCCCAAATCTAGTGGTACATAATTAAATTACAGCTTCTATTTTGTCTGTAGTGACTTGATGTCGTATATACAGTGTTTATTATCAAAGTTGTTATCACAGTAGCCTAGACTTCCAATGATTTTATAGGGGGGAGACGGGAGGGTGGATTTATTGCGGTGTAGGTCCAATGACAATGAATTAAACATGGGATATATGACTGGTTAATAAAGTAAATACAATAGCCATGCAACCTGGCATTAGATTGGTTATAAACTGGATGGGAATCCAGTGTTGAAATGCCCTTTTCCTATTTCTGGAAAACGAGTCCTCGTAGAGAATTCAAATATGGCGTATTTTAAAGAGAGCAGGTATCCCAATAGTATTGTATCAGCTGCTTATGATTTTGGCTAAGACGGTTACAGCATTTTTCAGAAAATATATGATTTGTATTCTAATATGTTTTTCCAAGAATGTCTACTAAAATCGTTCTAAAGAAATTTTCCAATGAAGGGTTGGACCAGTTTGAGTTCAAACGCCATTTTTCTGAAATAACTGATTTATTTGGCGTCTTGTTAATTACATTCTTTGAAATAAAACTCTAAAACATGCTCTTTCTTTTTTTTCTGTCGCCATAACTCCAATTGGAAAAAAACTTTCAAAGTTTTAAATGGATATTCCTCTAGTTTACCTATTTGTAGTCTGGATTTTACAAAATGCTTACATACAATATTTTTGACACACATTCAGCGTTCTAAAATACTTGGATAGATTGCTGTCCTGACAATCAACCTAGAGGTCCAGTAATAGCCTATTGGTTTGGGGAAGATAGTTGCCACAAGTCAGTGGCGTGACAGAAGCTCCCCCTCTATTTTATATTACCCTTGGTGAATGTCATTCGTATCGACCTTATTTTGTCCACATGTCGCTTCGGATATATCCCATTGATATACAAACACTTTTTTCCAAGAATCGAAATACTTTTCTGTATTGCTTCGGGAAGATGTATCCCCACTGGTACGACTGTCACACAAGCAAAGTCATGTGTACAGTACAATTGATAGAGCAACCAAATGCAAC
This sequence comes from Mopalia muscosa, assembly GCA_031763545.1. NCBI lineage: Eukaryota > Metazoa > Mollusca > Polyplacophora > Chitonida > Mopaliidae > Mopalia > Mopalia muscosa. Next base: position 3,337 of record JARFOD010090572.1, on the reverse strand, counting down.
TAAGCAGAAAAAATATATAATGGAACCGGGAGGTGACAGTAGTAGACGGCGAATACCCGCTCACAGAAAAAAAATTTGGAAGCAAACCGTAACACACAACACAGCTAAATAATCAATTTGATGGGACAGAAAAAAATTAGAATAATTGCCTATGTATCGCGAAAGACTTCTGGAAATAAATCGAATATTATGGCTGATGATGCAAATGAAGAGTTTAACCACAGAGGTGTCCCAGAAAGTAATATAACTACTTGTAAATTTAGTTTGAGTGTCTTGGAATGTCAGTACAATAGCGGCCACAGAGGGCCGACAATTGTATAAACATTTTGCCAGAGCAAGGATAATGTAGTGCCACAGATTTTGTCAGATGTATACGGATTTACATTTTGGGTTCATTTGATTACAACGCAGGTCTTGGCCTTGCTGGATATTATGTAGGCTGTGTGGGTGGGTGTGTGTGTGTGGGGGGGGGGGGGGGCATCATGGGCAC
>JARFOD010090561.1:0-17892 GCA_031763545.1 Mopalia muscosa | reverse complement strand
ATCACCAGCATCACCAGCATCAAGACCCGCAGCCCAGCGAGCGTGGCCACCCCCATCACCAGCAGCACCAGCGCCCCCCGACAGCCCCCCCCCCCCCCCCCACCCCCCACCCCCCTACCAGCCGCAATCTAAAATCACAAATGCAGCAGCGATGAATCCAATATACCCGCCATACACGGACCAGTTGGTTTATTATATTTTCACTTCTATCTGGGTAAATTTATGCGAAAAAGTTTAAATTAACGCGCAAATTATGGTGATTGTTATGTAATTTTCCCCAAAACACTGTCACAAACTTGAGCTTCGAATAAGGATAAAATAGACAAAGAAACTCTGCTTCTACTTTTTTGAAAACTATACATAGCGACAAATCGAGAAGTAAACGACACTATAGTTTTCTTACCTCAAGATGTCTTTTGCCTCCGTTCAGTTTAAAGTCCAGTCGGCCGTGTAGAACTCGTCTGTTGTTGAACACAATCGCATCGCCTGGAGTTAATTTAGCGTATTTCTGAAATTTAGAGATTTTACCGAATGAAGTTCTGTTTGTAAGACTAAAACTCCTGACAAAAGGAGTTTTAAAAAACTCGCGGTATTCGCGTATTAGCCAGGGAGCAGCTGCCCATAGATTTGTATGGTGAAAGCAAATTGTCTAATCATTTCCCTGGGACTATATTATCTTCTAATATAATGATGCTGACAACCTAGTGTTTTGTGCTGTTTGTAATTGCAAGCAATATTAAAGATGTTTTATTTTTGTGGTTTTGGGGCAACGGCTTTACATGCTCGAATTACATGACCAAAAACGTAGGCCCATATCTTTTTACACTGTAGTCGGGCAGTTAGTGAGCATGGCATATAGATTTAAGTCAGTCATGCTGAATCCAATCTATCCGCTTAAATTGATATTTTCGGACAATTGGGAAACATACCAAGTGAATGGTGTGAACTACCACACTTCAGATGTTGTCTGATTTTGCAATTTGCTGTCTGGTCAATAGGATTAAATTAAATGACTTTTATTCGAAATACAGTCCTGTAGAAGTATGGTAAAATGTGTTGTCTTTTGTGTTCACTAATGATCCTTTATTCAAACGGTTGGAAAGAGTCTAGTAATAAGCACGATTTATCGAGGTAGCATTTTTGAGCACTTTTTTTTAAATTGTTTTTTCTGGATTAAACACTTCTGGGCTCAGAACATTGACCCGAGGCGCGTTGTTGTTGTTTATAAAGGTTTTTGACTGGGTGTTGACCTGGGTCTCAAAATGGTCTTAGTTGGTCCCAGACCACACCTGAGCAGAGAAGCTTTTCTCTTCCCACAGTACTGGGGTTGTATTTATCACGACTGTTCTATATTTGGGCATCAGTCTGACCACAGCTATTGACATTATGAATAGTATTTCGGATGCAAACAATAACTTTAATGTACCAGCTTGTGATTGAGGAGTTTACTATTCACTCATAGATCAATGAGATCATTCAGTTCGCAATTGCTGAAACGTGTTTGGAAACAAACATGGTGCTGTAGGCTACTAGAGGCTATTTCTGTAGGAAGATCATTATGAGCCATATTCCGTCTGTTTACAGGTAACCTGTTGGTTAGATCATGACCATGCGCGAAAATGCTGAGCTAGTCGGTTTACCCAGACTTATAGTTACTAAAAAAGCTGCCAAACTGTCAACATGGCTGTTTAAGTATACTTCTTTTGAATAAACCTAGGGTACGTTATTTGCTTTCACCACAAAAATCTTCCACGGTATGCACATGCATGGCTCTATATAAAGATCTGTCTAACAAACAAGTTTTGCGTTTTACTAAATTCGGGTCAATTAACCAAATGTAATATGCCACGAAAGATTAAGCTACTTCAATATACAAAACAATCAATAGTTTTCTTTATGTCTTTGATATCACAACGTATTCTTAATGACCTCTTAGAATTAGCATATTTGTGCATTTTTTTTATCGACCAAATGTCCAATGGTCGATTTAATTCAAATGGTTTTGTTTCGTGTTATTTGAATTATCTTCTTTGAATTTATTCTTGGAATTGTATCAGCAGTATTTATATTATTATTTATAAAATACATTAGATAAATATTTGGAACATTTATCAACTATAGGCAGTGATAATTGTGTACTTCACGACCACTGCCCCCCTCCCCACTGCTCCCCCCCCCCCCCAAAAAAAAAATGTATTTAAATTCTTTGCAGCCTTCTGGCAATAGGCGACTTATTTTGAAAACGGGTTATATTTGTCCTGTTAATTCATTGAGATCAAATATTTAATGTCAGCGATATTTCAAGTTTTCACGAAGTTTTACTTGTTATTTTTTTTTATAGTTTTCAGCAGCTGATACATCTTAAACATTCTCTTTGGCAACGACCCCTTTAATCAACGTGGATAGATGTTAATCTAAGCAAAGCCCGCCCATCAATCCACGAGAAAATACAAAAAAAGTTAGGCCGCAGTGAAAACAGCGATTCAACCAACTTCCAAAGCAGATGAATTCGGTTAATGCCGAATGACGTCAAAATATCGATCACCTTAAATTAAATATCTACACGTCATCAACATGTGGAGATGAAAAATCTCGTGATGGAGTCTGGAACCTTTAGTTTGGAACCAAAACGTTACTTCAGTTATGTAATCCTACCAGAAGTGAAATACTTCTGATCATTATTACCTTGAGGACAAATCGTGAACAAATGTCACTTAAATTAAGACCCAATTATAAACTGGTCACATTTAAATACACAATTATGAGAGGTGTTAATATAGGCAATGCGACTGTTCACCAATTCACTTCTTTGCGAAATAAATATTGTTTAAATCAAATACACAATTGATTACTTAATCAAAATAAACGTTTTGCCAAAGTTTTAACCTAAAGTAAATGGTGGAACCCCCAAAACCGCAACAACAACAACAACGGTAATTCACCAAACCATTCCCTCTCATCTGAAACTCGAAGCCAGCGTCGGGGTGCAAACCCATCTCATACCAGCAAACGAGAAAAACAAGAAAAAGCAGAAAGTTCAAAACATTAACACAACAAATTAGAACATGAAATACAAATAACACAGTGTTTTGTCTTTCAATACATTTGAAATATTTTGCTGAAACACAAATTTCTAATGATTGTTTTATCTTCCATTATAGAAACGATCCCCATTAATTACTAAATAGAATTTATAAACTTTTATAAATGTACATTTGTAAGTCTTATCGAACTATTGATCTGAAAACCATACATGCAAAGTCATAATTAAAACATAAAACACCAGATTAACAAGTAAATGCTCTTTATCAATTATGCATTTAAAACCCGCGAATTGAGAACATTTAAACCATTTTTGCAACTGGATTTTTGGATCATTTTACACTTCCATCTATCATTTGTTTTATATGGAGAGTTTTGAATTTTCAAGCCAGAACATTTAAACTCATAAATATGGACTTTTTCTTTTGAATTAGTTTTTCTCCGAAATAACAATAATTTATTAGAAATTTTTTTATAGAACTACATTTGTTCACATAATGTTGAAGAGAGTTGTGCTCACCACCATGTCGGAGGATCGGACCGCATCAGCGAACAGCCGATAAGCCTTGAAATACGGTTCAACATCTTCCTGAAGACGAAAACAACATTAATGCTGAATTTGCGCCTTGGTGTGTTTCGCTCATTATGTTACAGCATGCCAGCGATACAAGAAATTTCGCTCAGTCATGTTACTGACAACGCGCGCAGATAAGATTAATCCAGGGCAGTATGAGACACAAAACCTATAGCAATGTGACCTTATGCTAATCCCGGGCTCTCGTTAATCCTATAATCTGCAGTGTCATGTTATGACCAACTGACAAGTAAAGTGCACCAAAAGTTTCATTCAAATTTGTACCAATCTATAGCGTGTTCTGTCTTTGTCACAGACAAATAGTGCACATTTACAATTTTATACACCATACCTTGTAGCCTAATATTAAAAACAAGTTAAATCATATTAGGTTCGGAAAAATAATTTTGAATTGAGTGGTACAGTCAAATAGCCAGCTATACATACCTCATTAACAGCCAATGGACCTTCGTTTTGTTGAGTCCAGAAGACAGACGATATCTGTGGTAAAGAATAGGACATGACATCAAGAGGAGCAGGAAAGTTTCAATCAAAGAAATCTGAAAACAGCGATTTCTTTGCAGGAAACAGTTTATTTTAATCATGTACCGAGGTATATACAATAAAAAAAAACCTTACAAAATCATGGATTATGCTTTATGGGAACAACCTGTAGAAACAGTTCCTTTTTCTCACTGGACAGAGGACTGAAACTAAAATATTGAGGATTTTATAATACTAATTTACAAAAGTAATCACGATATATAGATCATATTATTGGCTAATTCTCTTTAAGTAAGATCCCTATCAATGCCAAAATGCTTGGAAAGGGTTGTTAAGATATGGCCAATATGCATTTTGAATGGACAAAGAGAATTGATGCCGAGAAGGCCTAAAAACAACAATGATCTCACCTCGTCGCGATGATTCAGCAAAATATGGGGTCGTTGAAAAGTCATACAGACAGGGTTATCTCTACAAATAAAACAAAGTTGATGCTTTACATACTGTGAAGAGAAATCCCATACATTGCTGGGAAATTATATTAAATATTTTTAAATTCGGCAGGGGCGGGCACACTGTCAATTTTCTAAAAAGCATTTCCCATCGGTTGTCTTAAAAGAAGGAGGAAACTTTATATACCAAATTTGAAGCTTATCCTTAAATTTGTTTTTAATTTATTGGGGCACGATAATAGAACAGACGGACGGACAGGAGAATTTCTGAGGATATTGCGGTCGGTCTTCACAAACATCGGACCTATGCCACCTTAAACTGCATACATTATCACTGCAATTTACCTTTCAAAGTGAATTCTCTGGAATGTGCCAGGAATCCTAGCTAGGTTATGGAACTCTGTTGGATTGGAGAGACGGAACTGTTCAGCCACATGGAATATATCCAACAATCGACTGTCCCCTCCAGTGACAGAATCGTCAAACCTGGATAACACGAGATAATAAAAAAGTAAGAAACAAAACAAAAACAACAATAATAACCTGTGAACCATTAATTTGGCTTGTCATATAGCATTGTGTTACAATACCTTTAAGTTGGGATGCTTGGACATATATTAAATTATCAAAGAAAGACAAAAAAAGGACGTAAAACAAAGACTAAATTAAGAACCAGATCGGTTATATGTTGTTCCTTTATTATGACAGCATTAGGAGTCGTGCCGATAGGAGATTACCTGACTACAAGTATAAGTCGCACACCTGGTGGAGATTACCTGATGATATGTAGGAGTTGGGTAACTGGTAACTGACCAGAGATAGGTATATATAAACTGTATAGCTGGTGGAATTACAAAAAGTTATGTAAGAGCTGTAGCCGAAGTGTAGATTACGGGTAACCTGAGCGGACGTTAGGGGATGTAAACTTGCTGGAGAATACCTGAGCGAACGATGAAGTTACAATCATGATCAAATTACCTGAATGTATTTTTGAGCCGTAAACCTTGTATAGTTACCTGACGGCACGTAAGAGTTATAAACGTGATTGAGAGATTACCTGGGAGTATGTTTAACCTGTAAACCAAGCGTTGCTTACCTGAGGGCATGTAGGAGTTGTAGACCTGGTGGGGATTCGTAATTCAGTAAGTCCATATGGAGGTTTAATCCAGATACACTGTACGCTATATTTATAGGATTCGGTTCGTTCACAACTTGGAAAGTCTAGGTAGGAAATAAAGCAACAAAATATAATAATAATAATAGCATTACTCAAGTTACTAAAAGGATTGTGTAAGCATTGTTCAAAATCAGAAGCCTGTATGCTTATCAAAGTAAGCTAACTAAACACTGCATAAATTTGTATATAATAAATAACTTTTACACAGCAATAACTTACCCTTCCGTAGCTGGTTACCTGGAGTGGAGCGATGATTTCTGCTACCTGTATAGTTAGAGAAGAAAAATAATTTGCCTCTTGTTTTTGTCTAGTCATTGGTTTAATCGTATTAGCTATTTTGCTGAAGGTAATGCGTTGGGCTTTTATTCGACTTTTAAAGTTGTTTCAACACAATGTCATGTCATAACACTGTCCATTCCTCTCCTGTACGAGGAGGTGAGAATGTTAATGCTAATTGTCGTTGAGATTCTCGTATTTTGGTTAGGACAAGGTATACATGTGGGCCAATGGTTTACATTTGTGATGTAAAAAAGTAGCCATTTATAATAAAAAAAACAACAATTTTTTAAAGACTGATTTACATATCATTGTTCTACATTAAAATACGACTCCGCGTATATATAGGTCTACATGTTTTGCTCAATTCATAATAGCTTAAAATCTTAACCTGGGATTACAATCTACACTGTATATTCTAATCCAAGTTTAAACAGCCAAATGTAAAAAGTCAAAGAAGTCATCGAGATAAGAGTCTCACTAATATAATTTTTTCTTGATTTAAGCATGGAAGTCAACTTCGTTAAGTCGTTTCACTTCCATTATTTAACACCACCGAGTGGTATTAGGAATCCCCTATGAATCCTACCTGTGCCACCATACCAGGTACAGTAGGGATACCTGTAACCAGGGACATTCCATAGTCGCTGATTTGCTCCAACCATCTAAACACAAAATGTACAAAAATCATTTTGATATCCAAACATAACATGACATAATATTTAAATGGAAAGCGAGAAGCAAGCTTAAATTTGATACGGGCGTTTATATTTCATTGAAGTCGTTCCTTACTGTGTTTATCCCGCATAATATTTTGTTTTTTTTCGTGTAAATGGTGACAAACTGTCAACTTATGGACAAATATGGCTTTAATGGAAGTTTTGAGGTTGTTCGCTTATGGCTCTACTGGTCCGTAGTGGGGGGACCCTTTATGGTTCTGTATATGAACCCTTACAGCAACTGTTCCACTTTTTCTAAGAGTGTATATTTAGGTAAGGTATAAAATAACCACAACATTGAACCTCTTAAAGCGATTTATGTATAGATATATCTATATATATATGTATTGTAGAATACTGCTATCTCGAGAAAAACTACCATAAACATGGTATACAAAGTATTGGAAATATAGCCTATCAGTTATTAGACGCATGTTCAGGTCAGCTATATGATATTTAGTCATAAGTCAATTATCTTCTGGAATTATCGCAGATGCCGGGTATTTCAGATACTATTGACAATACGATTAAACCATGTTCGGATGTTGGCATTTGAAAGCAAACAACATCTTTGTAAATCAGGTAGCAATTTTTCACTTCTTTGTACTTACTTCAAAATCCCTTCCTTTGAGCCTTGTATTTCATCAAATGAGACTTGCGGCAATCCAGGCTGAAAACGTCGATTAGTTACTCTAATGAGTTTCTGGCACCAATGATGATTTCATAGTAAGGTAATTTATACAATTGAAAAATGAGTTTATAATATAATACTCAATACCTGTAGGAATTTAAATGGCAAGAATTCTCTGGGTAAAGGGTTTCTTTTTTTAAATTTTATTTAAATACGTAAAGATATAAATAAAAATAAACGTAGAAACTGAGCTTATTGTGATGTGACTGACCGAGGTATATGTTTTTGGTTTTCTGTCTTTGTATTTCGTTTCAAGTTGGTCGTTGTTATAGCAATGTTCTCTCAGAAATTGAAGCGGAAGAACACTGACGTGATTCGACCCCTCTCCCCAATGTAGTTCTACCTGTCCATCTATAAAGAAAGCATATTATTTATTAACAGTAGCAACCTTATACCTCTATTTCTACTTGTCCATCGTTGAAGAAATGTATTTGCTTTGTTGAAGACAACTACAATGTTGTCAATCATGCTTTCCTGAGAAGCAGAAACTAGAAGATGTTCCTAAATTTCTGTTCAGACTTTGTAGGCTAAGTAGAAACCATGTGAGGACATGTCGGACTTTATTTAATAATTCACCTCACTGGTACACTTTAAGAAACACAGAAACGAAAACAAAGCAGACTTGTTTCCCACAACTGACCCAAGGAGACAACGTTAACATTTTCCCCCTTTAATGTCAGATATTGTAGAATTCGTCACACACTGACACAGGTCCAGCATATGTATCATACCAGAAGTGTTTAGTACTTGATAGACTTATGATCATACTCATGTATATAAACTTTAATGTAAGATATTGTGAAATTCGTCACACACTGACACAGGTCCAGCATATGTATCATACCAGTAGTGTACGAAGTACTTGGTAGACTTATGATCATACTCATGTATATGAACTTTAATGTGAGATATTGTGGAATTCATCACACACTGACACAGGTCCAGCATATGTATCATACCAGTAGTGTATGAAGTACTTGATAGGCTTATGATCATACTCATGTATATAAACTTTATTCAGTGCCAAAACCATGCGAGATTTAAATATTTATATGTTGACTTTTATATTTGTAAAGAAAACGACTTAAGATGATATTAATCTAACAAAAGTCGTGTTATTTATTTAGCTAAAACAATACCTGTGACCGTTGCCTGAGAAATTTCCGCTTGTTTGGGTAGATCCAGAATGCTAAGGTTCCTCTGTCCTGACGATGCTCGACACATCGCACAGTGACAGTTATGTCGGAGCCAGACGCTGTGAAACCTTAGGCGATTGGTAGAAATAAAACAGCTTAACAATTACCCTCATAGAATCTTAATAGGAAATATTAAGAAATAAAAATTTGGAATTGTGTTCTTTAAATGTTTTAAATTTTATAATTACTTAAACTGACAGAAGTATCCATATAGGCCTATAATGACTTTGAAGCGATATGCCTGTTCAAGCAGTCTGGAAGCACTCTTGGGATATTAACTTTTTCCTTCCAATGAAAGGGTTAAACAAATCACACACAAATTACATTGGAAAGAGACGGCTATACGCTATTTCCTATGATGCTCTGCATATGGCTTTAAAACAATAAAGGCCTTAATTTAACAAACGGTTTGATAGGTTATAGTAATAAAATGAAATTCAATTGTTTTTCTACCCATCCCTATTAAAACAATTCAATCTTCATCCTTATTAAAATTTAAACTAAAGCAATATTTATTTAATAATGCCAAAACAGATACATATATGTCCTCGACAGAGTGGTGACATAACTGTTGTTTTTTTTTTAAATTTTTAAATTTTTTTTTATATATATTCGTTTATCAATAAAATTATCATTTAATTTGTGTTTTTCAAATATACGTAGTTTCTACTATAATCTATTTTATTTTACGGATGTAATATGCAGTCTTTCTTATAACACTGTTTCTGTTCATGGAAAGAACAAGTCTCTGATTAGACCTTATCCCACCCTCACCAAATTCAACGTTGTCCATAATTATATATATTCTTAAAAAAACTATGGTTTTATTTATATATATCTGCCGAACCCAAAAGCATTGTACCGAAACTCAAGTCAACTGAAAACATAACGTCCCTCTCTAAACACTACACCCTTATTGTTTGTTCACTTTCAAGGCATCGGTATACCTGCACACTCGAAGTCAAATAGGTAACTAACCTAAGATCAGGTTCGGACGGCAACTGTAGTGTTAATGATGATCCATCCTTTGACACGCTGGCCTCTACGCGCGTTTCAATCTGGAAATTTATAATGTTAAACCTTAAATACGTCGTTTTTCACGTAACATGCGAATATCAAATCAAAGTTTATGTTTCTACGTTGTATTAAAAAGAGTTAAAGACATCAAAAGGATTAATATCGTCTTTCTATTTTTTTAACTGACATGAATCCAACTTTCAAACTCTAGGCCTACCTCATTAAATTTATCAATTAGTACCTTGTGTCTAACTTGTGGATTTGATTAGATTAAGGTTTAACGCTGTTACAAAGATAATTCACTCATATGATGACGTACCAGCCATACCGGAGTACTGGCGAAGGAAATCCCCATTGACACCACTGGCAACAAAAAAGGGCAGACCGAACCAGATAAGCACAATTTATGTTTAAATTTGTTTGTTTGTTTGATTGGGGTTTACCATCGTACTCTAGGTTATTTCACTTATAAGACGACGGATTGTCACACTTTACACTGTGCCTTGCCTTACGGTGGAAAACCGGAAGGCAACCTCGTAAAAAAGACACCCCCGCGAGTGCCGGAGGCACATCTTGTGACTCACTCATATACCTGAGGGTCGACAGGCGGGCTCGAACCTTTGAACGGCACATCGCAGTAGGCTGAGAGAGCGTACTTGTTGACCATTAAGCCACGGCCGCGGGTCCAGTTTATGTCTAACGGCAAAACAAACAGATATCGGCTCCTTGTTGCCCCTTTTGAGGGACCAGGGCAACAGGAAACTCCCTCCAACGTTCGGTGAATTTGGGGGAAATGCTGAAGGCTTTCAGCTTAAATATGTGTTTAGCTGTCGACACTTACCTTATTCTGACTTAACGATGATGGTGATTCTGGCTGTGTTAATGTACTCGACGAACGATAACTTTCCGCTGTAAAGGAAACGAATTTTCCAAAATAATACAATATATATATTGAATAAATGTAGAGAGAAAAAAGTTGCTTGCATCCACTGGGATTCGAACCGAAACATTTGGGTTACTTACAGGCCCAAAACTCTACCGAATACAATATATATTATATACACAATAATGCAATTTCTTTTTAGCCGTTTTCTGACTAAAAAAGTCAACACGAGTTACCAAGACAACATTAAGGTATTATAGTAAATGAATTCATGTGCAGACCTATACAGTTAATGTAGTATTTCAATTCTAGAGAAACGAAATTTTGCATTCATCCATCGGAATTTAATATAAATACGATGAAGTATTAACCGAGTTCAGAAAAACAGATTCAGTTCTGACAAAGAAAAATAACTACTTATAAATTATAATAGAGGCTGTTGGGACACATACCTTGTATAAGCTTCTTTGGCGAATTCTTAATACAAGTCATCCCTGCCAGTCGAATTTTGTTGAGTCCAGCGACTCTCCTAAGCTCGCGTTGGAACATTTTAAAGGAACGGTAAACTCGATAGAAATGATATTTTATGCCCACAACTCTGTATTTATACAGTTAAGTTATAAATTATAGTAGGTCAATAGATAACAATTGTTAAGGTTAAAACAACGCTATTGGGATTGGTGGGAAATTGGAGCTGAGTCCCCAGCTGCATGGATAGAGTTTCCAGAAACCACAGACCCGGTGAGAATTTATCAAAATAAAGACATCTACGGAATGCTGTGTTAATTCTATACGATTTTCCGTTCAGAGATTTAAATACATTTAAGACAAATTAATTCCGAATCTAAATGGATCAAATTTACCTGTGAAAACCTATACAAAATATATTTAGTATAAAGTTTAACGTTTTGCAGCTATGTTGTAATAATGTAATAAAATCTCATAATAATGTTATTTCGTTGGAGATGCCAAATTACCGCAAACTGGCGTGGGTGACTTCTTAAATGGTCGTGTCTAGACAGTCAGAATAAAATTGCGACACTTTCTGCATGATTGCTCTGTGGCATTCTATAGCCCTATTTTATCTGTGAGTAAAGATGTTATCAAAAACCTCCCCCATCATCACAACCCAACAGCCGGTGTAACTATCGGTGTAACAAACGTTATTTGATAACATCTTTGAAGACGTCTCAAGTTGATGGAAAATGAGGGTGTTCATTTTGCTCGGAAACGCATTCATGTCGGACAACATATTAATTAATTTGTGTAAAATTGTATATACTTCATGCTTATGTATATGGTCATCTTCCCTACCTTGTCTTAAACAGTAGTGCCACGCTTGTTTATTGTCGACTTTGATGTTTGGACGACTTTCTGGTTTGCTGGTTGTTTCTGCAATAGTCCAATTAAATTTTTGCAACGGTTTTGCCTCGAATTTCAGCAAGGGGTACTAATGTGGAAATCTCGTCTTACACATTTTGACCCTTGCAACGGGAATATGATGTGTAATGTCAAATAACAATTGTTGTCCTATGCTATATTGATTATCCTTTCTTTTAATACTTTGAGGTGCATAACGTGTGGTATATAATATATTTATAACTTTCTAAGTCATACCGGTATCATCTGCTTTTATTGGTGTAGTTTAACTCAATAAAGACTAGTTATCATTTTCCATCTATTGTATTTTAACCTCAGCTGGTTCTACGTCTTATCGTCTCATTCGGTCAGCTGCCCCGGTTTAAACAGACATACATCACTTGATTTAAACTATCTTTCATTCTAATAAGCCATAATTACGAGATAAATAATTTACCCACATGTGGCTGGGAAGTAAACTTCACCTTACAAGCGGATAATAGAGAAAAAACAATGTATAGGGCTTATTCCTCCGTCTTAACCGTGAAAGTTGAAATTGGCCTACCCCTATCGCTGGCCTCTTAAAACATATCTCTGGTTGTTCTCTGATTTTTGTTGTTGATATACAGTCACTATAATCTAACTCCTTCTTTCCTGACGTTTAGATACAGTTTTAATTGAGTTTCTCGCCAGAGTTGATCCGTTTAAGTTATCTCCCTTTGCAATTATAAGATTGTAAACCGCCAGAAAATAATTATTGCCGGTATTTAAAATACTAGTCATTGTTTTCTGTGTATCGAAAACAATCAGGATAAAATCAGATATGTGTTTTGAGAGGCCCGCGACAACGTCGAATCAACTCCAGCCTTCACCACGAGGCACAGTGTTGTGAGCTGTTTATGTTGTCCGCTTACCCAATTACTTCGGCCATAATATTATCAATAAAATACACAAAAAATACGAATTTAATTTTTGCTTTATGATCAATGGAAATAAGAAAATTTTATTACTTTGCAGTGCCAATTCATTGACAAAAAAGCGACATGTTGCTGTGTAGGGTCACTTGACATTCACCTAGTGGCTTTCTTCAACTCTAACGTTCATGCAAAAGCATATGTAAAACACACAAAATGTTAAAATGTTTAACGTCATGTGATGTTTTGCCTAGAATAATTGATAATGAAGCCAGTAGTGCACCTTATAATAATATAATAATTATAATAACTTTATTTATAAAGGAAAAAATTACAGCCAAATTAAAAATTTGTAGCCCTCAATAAATACTGTACATAATTTTGCTTAAACTTCGTATACATAAACATATGCATTTCATTTAAACATTAAAAACAAGAAAACATATATAAAAAAGGACAACAAAACAAAATTGTTTAATGTCCTTAATTATATTTGTATCCAAGTAACAAAAACTTATTTGTTAGAATTTATCAACATATAGTTACTTGAGCACCACATTTCAATATTTTTCAGAGTATCATGGATGATGCATTCTATTTCCGAGGCTGATTTTAAACATATAGAGCAAATTTAGTTACTGAACAATGTTGTATATGTAGTGCTAAATCATTTAAGTACATAATAAAAAAGAAGAGGTCCCAGTATTGATCCCTGTAGAACCCCGGTTGAGATATACTCTGGGTTTGAGATTTTTCCTTAAAGTTTTGCAATTTGTCGTCTGTCAAATAAGTAAGATTTTAATAAATTTAAAGCAGTGGTGTGGAATTTATAAAGTATATTATGGTCTATCATATCGAATGCCTTTCGGAAATTTAACTTTACACCTCCTACTAGCATCCCACCATCTATGGATTTACACAAAAATTCTGTTAATTGAACAAGAGTTGTCTCACACGAGTGTAACTTCCTAAAACCAGATTGTGAGTAATGAATAAGATTGAACTCTGGCAGATATTAAGAAATACAGTTATGAATGGCTCTCAAGAATTTTTGATAATATTGGCAAAATAGAGATTGGGCGATATTTGCTGACTGAATTTTTTCCCCACTTTTGTAAAATGGAATAACCTTTGAAATTTTCCATTCATTTGGGAAGATGCATGCGGGGACACACTTATTTAAAATTTGAGTCAAGGATTTAACAATAATAGGTGCACTAATTTTCAGGATATGGGCATTAATGTTGTCCAGACCACAGGCATTGGATTCATCCAAATGAGTAACTTGTTCAAGAACGAATACTTCGCCTAAATTTGGAATTGAAAAAAAATAATAAGTTGATACTTTATCATCAACAAATGATTTCAAAGTGTTGAAATTTGGCTTTTCTGTTAAAGTTACATATTGTGCCAAATGTTGTATATAGTTGGAAAAATAATTATTAAATAACGTGCAAAAGTCAGACGAATTGTTTTTACATATGTGTTGGTATTTTCATCAAAAGTGTTGTAAGGCAGTAAAGAATTAAGATATTTTGAATTAATATTACGCAAAATTTTCCAGATTTCTATGAGTTTTATTATATTTACCCCCTAATTATTAGGCCAATACCCATCCACTGATAGTTCCATTTTTTAAAGATCGACCTTTTTCTTGGTTAGTCGACTGATATCGTTTTAAGCAAAATTTCACTTTTTTGAGTTCAATTAAAAAGTATTCTACTAAACAAACTAATTTATTGGTGTCATAATATAAACAGTTGGAAAATCAAAACATCAAAAAAGCCTTGAATTTCTTTCTTACAACATTAATTCTGGGGGCAATAATTCTCCAAGGTATTATTAAAACGTCACCAAACTTAAAAAATAAATAAATATACACATGAATAATTTTACGATATCTGTGTAAAAATAGGCTTAGAAATATTGCTTTCCTAAAAATAAAGTAAAGGTTTCAGAGAGACCTTTCCGACACGAAGGATTTGTTCTTTCTCCGCGGTTAACCACACTGAGATATCTATTATTCTTTTTTCACTGAAGGCGATTTCACATGGGCGTCACAGTGCCCCCAGTAAGACTATATTCACTTACATAAACGATATCCATTATGCTTTCAGCCTACTAAATATGTTTGTGGACGATATTAGCGGCGTCTTCTTTTCATCATAATATTAATAAAGCTTTCAACATCATGCTCCTGAACTCTGCAAAATTCAAACCTGTTTACACCATTATCATTTAACATTAACACAACTAATATATGGTAACTAAATATAACTCAAACAGATTTCCAGCTGACAAACCATGACTCGCCATGAATGTAACACACTGACACAGGGATGTAGATCAATTAAAATCGAAGAATCATCTTATTGTTCTAGATAACAAAATTAAAAAAGAAGGGAGTGATTCCGAGCGTCCCACAAACACGAACTTCTTCGCCTCAGGTGTGAACAAAATCTTTAAAAAAGTTAGTTGCCTGTATATGAATGTATAGTTTGCTTTATAATATTTCTTTTTACTTACATAAATATTCGTATACTTCGCCATCATATCGTTTTTACAATTATTAATATGTTTTAAGTAATGATATAGGTCAAACTTTCTGGATCTTGGTGATGATTTTAAAATAAAATTGGGTTTTCCAGTACCCCTTTTTGGAGTTTTATTCCCGCCAAATACTTTATACTCGAGTATGTTCGGTACAAAACATTTTTTTCTGGTTTTGGCGAATAATTCAGTTCTTTCGATTACTTCCGTATGATTTGAGTTTTTCTAATAATGATCATAATATCTGCGGAACTTTGTCGAATGTTGAAATGTTGCAGTGTGATACTACATAGGCTATTCAACGGTTCCATAATTTGACAAAACTGGCTAATATTTGGTCACATTATTCAGTGTTTATTTGATCATTGGTCTTCAGATATGAAAATAAATGTATTTCACAGATCAATTGTAATATATTTGACCGAAAACTGCGCATTTATCCTCGTTTTGTTCAGCCTGAAATTTTCCTGTTTTCATGCATGTGTGATTAAATTGTGTTTTTTCTAGATATATCCTATTTCTTTTCCAGTTTTTTGCGGAATATTGGGTTGTTTATACGTCTCTCTACTTCCATAAAGTGTTCTACTTAATGTTTTTTTTAAAAATAAAACTGACATCCGTTAGACTGCTACATTTACATTCAGAACAACTATAACCGGTTGTAAGCTGTTTTATTTGATTTTTAAACTTGTTTTAACCAGGTTTTTTTATCATATTTTGGTCAAAATTTAGACGGAATCCAGTTTTAACCGGTATCTGTTTTGAAACCTATTATTGATATAGGTTGGCAGTCTTTCAATTGACACACATGTCTATTTCATATCTCGTTTCATTTCGTGATTTTCAATGAAACTAATAGCCATTTATTGATTCTTGATTTATAAATTTTATTTTTCAAAAAGGGAAGAAGCCCTGGACTACAAATGGGCTACTCAGTTCAATTTTGGCGAATATTTCCAGCACAAAGCTCTAGACAATCAGGTTTGTTGATTGTATAAGATTACAATTCTTTAAAAAGTCTATATTAAAAAAAAACCCAGTTCAATTCGTAAATCCGTGAATTCGTGAATGACCCGCAACATTTTAAGATGATATTGTTTTCTTAATTATCGTTTCACGGGAACCAGTAATTGGAGTATGGAATTTTCTTTTGAGTAACACACGCATTTTGTTAATTTAAATTGTCCCATTAGATGTTCAACTGGACAATACACAATGGATAACATTGCCTAAATGTATAATTGAATGGTAAGACATATAGTGGACTGTATTGTATACATTTTTGATTGAATGGTACAACAGTTAGTGGATGGTATTGTATAAATGTGTGAATGAATGGTACAACTTTTAGTGGATTGTATTGCTTAAATGTATGGTACAACATTTAGTGGAATGCATTGCCTAAATGTATGATACAACATTTAGTGGATTGGATTTCTTAAATGTGTGAATGTATGGTACAACATTTAGTGGATTGTATTGCCTAAATATATGGTACAACATTTAGTGGATTGTATTGCTTAAATGTGTGAATGTATTGTACAACGTTTAGTGGATTGCATTGCCTAAATGTATGGTACAACATTTAGTGGATTGTATTGCTTAAATGTTTGATTTTATGGTACAACATTTAGTGGATTGTATTACCCAAATGTGTGATTAAATGGTATAACATTGAATGGATTGTATTGCTTAAATGTGTGAATGCATGGTACAACATTAAGTGGATTGTATTGTATAAATGAAGGAATGAATGGTACAACATGAAGTGGATTATATCGCTTAAATGTATTGTACAAAACTTAGTGGATTGTATTTCTTAAATATGTGAATGTATGGTACAAAATTAAGTGGGTTATATTGCTTAAATGTATGATTACGTGGTACAATATTAGGAGATTGTATTGTATAAATGTTTGATTAAATGATACAACATTTAGGAGATTGTGCGATTAAATTGTACATATTTAGTGGATTGTGTTGCTAAAATGTGTTATTGAATGATACAACAGTGTATTGCGTAAATATGTGAATGTATGGTACAACATTTAGGAGATTGTATTTTATAAATTTTATGGTCCAACATTTTGTGGATTGTATTGTATAAATATATGGTCCAACATTTAGTGGATTGTATTGAATAAATGTATGGTCCAACATTTAGTGGATTGTATTGTATAAATGTATGGTCCAACATTTAGTGGATTGTATTGTATAAATTTATGGTCCAACATTTAGTGGATTGTATTGTATAAATGTATGGTCCAACATTTAGTGGATTGTATTGTATAAATGTATGGTACAACATTTAGGAGGTTGTATTGTATAAATGTATGGTCCAACATTTAGTGGATTGTATTGTATAAATGTATGGTGCAACATTTAGTGGATTGTATTGTACAAATGTATGGTCCAACATTTAGTGGATTGTATTGTATAAATGTATGGTCCAACGTTTAGTGGATTATATTGTATAAATGTATGGTACAACATTTATGAGATTGTATTGTATAAATGTATGGTCTAGCGTTTAGTGGA
>JARFOD010090560.1:0-33062 GCA_031763545.1 Mopalia muscosa | reverse complement strand
GGGGTGTAATGCAAGCTTATTTCAAAGGAGCCCTGGTATGCGAAATTAATAATTTTCTTTACAGTATCTTTTTCCAGCGGTATCAACTGCTTGTCTTTTCAAAATATTTTCCCCCTGAAATTCGAGGATATTGAAATTTTAGACAAAATTAACATTTTATCTCGTGAACTAAAACCCCTGTAAAGCAAACAATATAAAACTTGGAAATTTGCCTTTCATATTAAACATGTTCTTCTTGAAATTCGAGCATATTGAATATTTTTGTTTTACCGGCCCTGAACAAAAGTAAATTGTATCCAAAGAAATTGATTTGTTTATGTTGTGACAAATCACTGAAGCCAATCTATCGCTTAAAGACGTCATTGTAGTTATCAATTAACCCAATGAAGTGTCACCAATAACATAACCGTACTACAATAACCAGCCTGAGATGGGTTGAGATATACATAAACACGAGAAGTGCCTCCTCTTCTCTGCAAAATAAACTATAAGAAACATTTCTTCTTTTGATTTAAGATCCTTTTAATTGAAATTTAGCCGATTAAATACTCTATCGAGATCAATGTTATTTTTTTTATTAACACGACAATATAAACTGTTAATACAGATGTTACGGATTTCACATAATTGGTCAGAGAGAAAAGCCTTGAAAAGAACTGTAAATACAGATTTTACGAATTTCCCATAATTGATCAAAGAGAAAACGACTCGAAAGGAACGGTAAATACAGATGTTACGGATTTCACATGATTGAACAGAGAAAAAACGTCTTGCAAAGAACTGTTAATACAGATGTTAGTATTCCACATGATTGCATAGAGAGAAAACGTCTTGGAAAGAACTGTAAATACAGATGTTACGTATTCCACATGATTGGACAGAGAGAAAACTTCTTGAAAAGGGATGTAAATACAGCTGTTAAGAATTTCACATGATTGGACAGAGATAAAATGTCTTGAAAAGAACTGTAAATTCTGATGTTACGGATTTCATATGATTTCACAGAGAGGAAACGTTTGGAAAAGAAATTTAAATACAGATGTTACGTACTTCACATGATTCGACAGAGAGAAAACTTCTTGAAAAGGACTGTAAATACAGATTTTACGTATTTCACATGATTGGACAGAGATAGAATGTCTTGAAAAGAACTGTAAATTCTGATGTTACGGATTTCAAATGATTTCACAGAGAGGAAACGTTTTGAAAAGAAATTTAAATACAGATGTTACGTATTTCACACGAAAGGACAGAAAGAAAATGTATTTTTAAAATCCAGATGTTACGTATTTCACATCAATGGACAGAGAGAAAACGTCTTGAAAAAATATGTAAATACAGATGTTACGTATTTCACATGACTGGACATAATATAATCCTTCTGATTACGGGCCTCAATCTCAATTTAATGCTCTATCACTCTTACAGGGATGTGTTGCTTCTGGACTTCTCTTACACTATATTAATTACAACGGTTACATTTGAATCAAAAGGCTGGAAATTAAATCTTTATTTACAGGATTCTCTTTGTCTTTGGCTGATTTGTGCATAGTAAGATCGTTATTATATGATACAGACTATGAATTCCATTCTCCCAAATAGATAAGATTGCTTCTCATGGCTCTTTCATTTTCTACAAATTCCCAAAACCCGTCCCTGGATCCTCGCCTTTTGGGGTGGTATGCGAGACCCAACTCTAGCTGCCGTCCAGTCTACACCATTGATCATAAGCTTGTCCGGAAAAAGATTAGCAGTGATTACTGTACCTGAGGAATATAACTCGTAATAAAAATGCAAACAAAATTAAATACGGCTGACGCTTAACATCATTTGGGATGCATTAATCTGTAAACATACACCGTATATTAAGTGATTAACTTACCCATTCATAAAAAGACATGATATATGATTGCCATAGAACAATTATTGTCGATTTTCTTAACTCTCCAACGACTTGACAACTAGCCAACATTCTTTCTTAGAGTTGAAACCAGATATTTAAATACAGTATTTGTGTTTTGATGATAATGGAGAAAACGATAAAGGAATGTTTACAATAGAAGGTTCTTTTAATGTATTTATGGCCATTATGGTTTTAAATATAGCAGACAACAACAGTGGGTTTGTGGTTGTCTCGACAGCGGCCTACTCAAGATGGCGTCTAAAATCTTCCCGCAGATGACCCCTTTTTAATGAACCATCCAAGTTTACATCGATTAAATTCCGCAATTTAGTGGAAAACTTATTATCTATAGATGTATATTTGAATATGGTTCTGTACACAGGCGTCTATTATCGACGGATGGAGTGAGGGAGGTCTACCTATATGAGGGACTATCTCAGCGGGCAGACAAACACGGCTCTGTATTTACTTCCCGTGTCCCTCTCCTCATTCAGCTAGACTCAAGTAATTCACGAGACAACATCGTTTACAAATTCTCCCAAATCTGTTTTGATAAAGTTGATGTTATGAATGTGTTATACAAGCTGCCTGGGCCATCTAGATAATCGTTCTCTCAACAGACAAGTCTTGTGTATATACACAATTTTATATACCGCATCAGTTTAGAAGACGGTGTCACGACATCTACTGGAGGGAGCCAGTGCCAGCGACTGTTTCACTTAACGCTCGCGGAAAATGTCAGATTCATTCAAATGGTATACTGATTCTTAGAATCATATATGAGCTCTCTGAATTGTGCATTAGCAATTTGGAACCCATCTCCAAACTGTATCTGGACAAGTTTTGATCCGCAGACAAGACAGAATTGATTTATTTCCTTGACTCATGAATTAATCTACCTGTGGCTTCACCCGCATAAAAATACAAATGTTTCTATATCGATTCTGCACCATTGTTTAGCATCTTTATTGTATTGTAGCTGATTTCTGCCATCGCGTTTATTCCGTATACCGCTCTAGGACGTGAAAAAGTTTGATACTTTCTTCAATTTGACGGAAATAATTTGAAATTGATTTGATGTTGTCAACAAAGTATTTTGTGTACGCCCAAGTTTAATTTGTGTTCTCTCAAAAATCTTTCAAGAGATTAATTTAAAAAATATATATATTTTTTTGCAGATTGTACATTGTCGGTATTTCCGTTTTAATAGACATCACACATTTTAATAGACATCACAAGTTTTTCACCAATTAGGAAGTGAAGTGACACAACTTTGTTCATGTCAAACCGGAAAGATGACCCGTCCCCTTTTTAAATATTTTTAACAGAATTTCAGTATAACCGAACGTTTTGAAATAAAACGCGTTCACCTTTGCAAACACAATAAAGGCGCGTCATCCAGTGTGAACTATCGACAAGACCGAAGAAGGGGAACGAACAGCTGTCACTGTATCTGCCTCGTTTTCAATATTTAGAGTGAACAAGCCAACGGAGTTCTGCTCTGAGGCAGATATATGTATGTACGCCGCCCGCACTGTGCCTACCACCCCAGTCTGACTTTACCATGAGCGTTTTTATATAAATAGTACGTTGTAGGACATATCAGTAAACGGTAACTGTTTATTACGAAGGCTGAGAAAATGATGCCTAATCTAGATAGAAAAAATTACAACACATTGAACTTTGACCTGAGATCTGTTATCACAATTTTGGTGGTTTTCTTTATACAGAACACTATGTTACATTAAGGTATTATATATCATGTGTTTTCAGAGAACATCTACAAGCTCAGCTTTATCCGTCTACAAGCTTGGTGGAGTATAAAACAACGAATCATACACCAAGCCAGACTGAAACGACGACAATGCTGGATTTTACATGATTTAATTTGATCTTAATAATAAATTATTGATTTAGTTTGGTAAATTATTATTTTAATAAATAACAAATACTTTGTATTCGATGCAGCCCTTGATTTTTTACATAGTAACCTTGTGAAACTCAATCGCGCAAATTTTCCTCTCGATTGCAAATAAGGTGTAAATTGATTTAATATATCCAGACGCAATGTGCCCTATACTCGTGTATATATTTTATGTTCTGTTTAAACTGTTTGGTGTCTTGATTGCATTCTGGTGTTAGTTTCAACAACATTATTTTACACGACTTCAATCTGTTAATGATTTTACTGTACCCGTAAAGTGAAGAGAAATGAGTTTGAGAAAAGCTGTAATGAATGTCTGCACACGATCGCTGGTGAAAAGACCTCTTCGGGGGGGAATCCAGTTAAACTTCCTAAACTAAAGTGCTCTTTATTTTTTTACTTGATGACTTTATGGAAATCTCCCCTGAAAAAGTTTCACTTTTATCCGGTTTCGCATCAACGTTTAATCTCCGTTGGTGAAAAGTAAGCAATAAAAAAGGAAATATTTTCTTCTTCGGATCGATTTGACAGCCCTTTAACCGTGTCGCTTTACCATGTTTCTGTGTATTGCTGCTCGCTTTACAAGTTTCGGAAAGAAGGCTACAAGATGTGGGTGTTGGGGGAACAAGATCCTGTATTCAGACTCCAGATATCAGTGAATGACATCTAAAGAAAGACAGCACTTTGACGTGTTAGGGTCGATCAGAAAGCTAAACAGAACACATTTATAAGAGAGAAGTTTCCATTTCCGGGCCTGGCCCAGCAGATTCTCGCTGTCATCTCTCTTTTGTATTTGTCTTTTTCTCTGGATGAAGGAGACCTTGATCCAGGCTCTCTCAAGTAAAGTAATATTGACAGGAGACAGTGCATTAGGGGACTGAATTCAGTTGATGGTCATTCAGTGACGGACAGATATGCTCAGTACCGTGCCAGAAGAGAACAACCACAGAGAGCGAAAAGTACTATTCAATACGGATTTCGTTTCGTATATTGAACACAAGCGAACGAAATCTATATTATCATTAAATAAATAGATACCATTTCCATTGGTAATAAGTTTACTTTCGGTCCCAAATAAATGAAACTGTTTTACCCAAACCCATAGTTGCTATAAAATTTAAGATATATGCAGGACTGCTCTATCATTAAAGAAAATATGCATAATATGACCTTAATTTTTCATTAAAAGTAAAGGTTTTTTTCCAATAGTTGGGGGGGGGGGTTCTAAGCGAGCACCAATTCACAAGCAAAGTAGATTTATAATGAATACCGATCAACGTGCACTATACTTCTTGAAGAAGAACACTAAAGTTGTTAAGGCGACAGATTAAAGGAAGAAAAACATTAAAGATTTAGTTAATTCTCTTTTCATCATTCGATAACATTTCACACTCCATATAATTCTGATTAAATGCAAACTAATTTGTTTGTGTTTTATTTATTTTTCCCGTGTAACCGATCACTGTGTCATGGCCGTGGACAGTATTCGCATCGGGTGTTTCTCTTCATTAGTTTAGACACCAACATATTTGAGAATGTTTTATCGTCTAACTGATGGCTCGGTTTGCCATTTCCTTCCCTTGTCTCTATCTGTTTCATTTGTTCCCGTGCTCGCTCATTATTTCAAATTAGAGCGGACAGTCGATGGGCTTACAATGATTAGGAGAGATCAGCCTTAATCCAACATGTCCGTGACAGGCGGGCTCTTTTCTCAAATCCACCTTCCCAGTCCACCTACTAAATTGAATAAAAGGTCCAATTTTCTAAAAGTGAATATTTTTCCGCATTGCTGAGGCATTACATTATTTTCTTGTTATGAGAAATGATCTAGATTATAATGTTTTCCATCCATCTAAAAATGTCAATTATTGAAATGCGTGTGGAAATTTAGAGCTACTATTGTCACGCTAAGTGTAATATCCGCCTCAATCAACACCTCCCTACAGCTAAAGATGATTACCAGAACAGCCAATTATGTCCATCAAAAGAATTGAAATCTTTTGTCACAACAAGGAGGCTGCTGATTTAACCTAGTAAATTCTACCATCTTATGCAGTCTCTATCTAGGCCAGTGCTACACAAAGAAAAGCTCGGAAAACTATTTCTGTGACGATATCAGGCAGTCTGACAGGTTCCTACATTAAAATGTGTCCCGTATGAGGCAGTAAACATTTCAAAGAATAAGGTTAACATTTCATTAACGTGATATGAAGACATCTAGTTTTATGCTTCTTTGTGAAAGATATTTTCCAACGTAATTATGACAAAAGAATTCTATTTGCATTTGTAACCAGATGAATAGATTTCCGAGTAATACTAACGTTCTCAGAGCGCAATAATTTAACAGCCCATAAAGAAACGTTTAGGACTACTTTCTTGTAGCGTTCTTGGCTGTAACCAAGACGGTTACAAAAGTAAACACTGTTAATTGCAAACAAACAGGAATGTGTCCAGAAGTTGTCACATGGAAGACATTGAAGAGTGGTTGGACGGGAGATAACTGTACCGTTTGTGTTATTTTAGGAAACCGCAATACAACTAAATGAGATCTATTACTGGCGTTTAGACAGGAGATGTCGGTTTTTATCAGCCACATCTTATAGCAATTTACCAACACTGGTGATGTGATCTATCAAACGAGCTGGATTCATTTCACCTAATTACGTTTAGTCGACTCAGTAATTGACCGAGGCTAATTTAAAATCCTCCTGTTTATGGTATTTATCTTGCCGTTTGGTGGCACCACATGCTGACCGCTCCTCATGTTTTCTTTAGAGTGTGGTGTGTCCAGCTGTGAGACCCATGGACTACCCCTTCCCGATGACCGGTAAACCTATACCTGTGCTATCCATCATCCTAAACATGAGGATGCTTTAGAATGGTGCAGCACTTTACCGTTTATACAAGAATAACTGATAATATACGCCCGATAGAAGTATGGTTAAGAGATAGTGAAGTGACAATAATACCACCAGTTTATTACTCGGGATGTTAAATTGAAATCTCTTCTTTTTTATCCTTATGGATTGTAAATTGTACACAAACCACAAAAGCGTCTATAGGAAAGTTATTGCACATACAGTCAAGTGCGAGAAGTAGGCCTATATATGCTTGTATATTATGTAACAAAATCAAAGATTGTTAACATTCGGAGATTTCTCCAGAGGGGAGATTTACAAAGGTATTGTCTTTGTAATAAGATAGTATATGTTTGGTGAATGTGAAGAAGAATAGATTGAAACCGTCATCACTAGTCACTGGTTTTAACAGATATCAACTTCTTAAACAAACATCGTACAGTCACAGGTGGCCGGGAACTATTGGGACGGACTTTGAGGGCCCGTATAGTATTTGTATCTATAGCATGTCGCCAGAGGTTTGGATTACTGTCGGGTTTTGTCCACAATCAGATTTTATTTCTGTCGTTAGAATCGGAACTAGTGATTAGGTTTATTTTAGTTAGTTCAGAAAGAGCAACACAAGTGAGCGGAGAGAAGATTAGCTTCAGCAAAGGTTCACCGTGTGGCGAGTTCTCCCTCCATCGGGGCATTTCCCTCGTGATTTCATAGAGACACAAGCAGGATTATTGTCCATGACATCGGCCTGTTTTTCTCCCTGATAACTCTTAGAAAGGCTGCTAGTCCCGAAACTAACTTTAATCAAATTATCTCGATCCCTAAGGTCTATCGATCGCTGGAATTTTGAATAAAAAGACGTCTTGGGGTGGGATATGATAAAGCGAGGCCAATCTGCTGACGATTCGAGACTAGTGAAGGGGTCGTGGGATCGCTTAACTCTCCCACTTATTGTAATTGAGTCAAAAATCAACTGAGTTTATTAGGTTTCTGTAGCCGATCTTGACACAACAGTATTTGAGAGAGGGTTCATTTGATGAGCCCAACACGACCAAAAACAGACTGTAGTCTTAAAGAACGTAAAATAGAAAATCAGAGCTTGGGGTGGAATCCGCGTTGTCGCTATGTTCCACTCAGTAAATAACATGATCATTATACCACTAGCTTACCAGTTAAGTCATAGAGGGCAGGCTAGGAAATTGGGAAGGTTTCGAGGCTCGAGTTTAGATCCTCGACACCCGCTTCCTAGTTACCCTATAATAATACCAGCAATTAATTTCGAAAGCAAGGTTATCCATGTTGAAATGGAAAAAGATAAACATGGATCAGTCCGGTTCTCGACAAGGTCTAAATAAGAGTGCTTCAAGATGAGCTATGTCACAAAGTGGCAACCCACACACATGTCTGGATGGTGGCGGGTCAAATTAATAACATTAATCAATGTTTGTTCTCGGGGTGTATGTGTAACATTGGGATGGGATCGGAGGATTACTCACAATACCCGGCAACTTAGAGACATGGATGTCCAAGCAAAATGCTTTTATCGTTGGTCTGTCCATCTGTGTGTTAACCTGGCTAGTCAACACTTTCATTTAATTCACTCCAACCAAATAGAAACGTCTTGAAGGTTGTCAGAAGGAGCGCTTTCTGCTGCTGACATGGTAAACATATGTCGATAGTGTTGTATTGTGTGCCAATCTAAGATGATTCTACGTTATACTACGTTATGACGGGGTTGGGGTCTCTTCCGGCTCATGACACATCCTCGCTGAGATCTGACAGCTCCCGTCTTTCTGCCCACACTGACCACTCGCCCTGATCAATCCACGGCCCATCACAGCACCCCATTCCCCTGGCATGTAACTCGATAAAGACTGGTAAAACATCGCAGAGAATATACGGAGACTACAGTTATTCTATTTAATAAAACTTCAATATGCCCGAAACGACTAAGCTGGCACAATTCGTGTAAATCGACGTCCTACTCATTTCCAAAAATACTCAATTCTTTTTAAAATGTAGTTATGTTTGAACATTGTTGTAATCAGTGCATAGGACAATAAGAGAGATAATTATGCCATCGTGTGGATAGCGTACATATTATACTGTGTTTTAAACCATGACCTTTCGTTGTAAGAACTTTAATGCGGGGATTATGTTTCTTTGGGATGGTATCATTGGGTTGTATAGAAAATGTAGAGTAATGGGGATGCAATGGTGTCATTGTGTGTACGGTGTTGTTATGGAAAACATGTATCAAATCAGCGTTATCATTATGATGTGGATAGTGTTGTCCTTGTAGAATATAGATTTCATTATGTGGATAGTGTTATCATTATGTGGATAGTATTAGAATTTCCACTGACAAGCTTAACATAATAGAGTAAGGTGACTACTTCAAAGAAAGACGAAAAATTCATATTGACTCAATATTTCGGTTTATTATCAAACCATCATCAGGAGTAAAGCAAATACAGAGAAACATAAATATATATACAGTTATGAAGTGTCAGAGTTCAAGTGTCAGTGTTCTAATATCTGTCTTTAACTTGCTGATAAATATATCTATATGAACTGATAGTCTTCTAAACTACAGAAAAAATACATGTGTTGATAAGATCGTGTGTGTTAAATAAGTCAGATACGTCAAAGCCGTTTCTTCATGTCTATAGATGCCTCAATGTACATGAAATAAACACGGACAATAGATTATAGCCGTATACAACACTAAAGTGTCATAAAACCGGCCCCGAAGATTTCATTCTGAACTAGTCCAGTTAGCATATTTCTAAAGATTCCATGCAAAGACTTAGCCCTCCTTTCTAATAGCAGTATAATGTGTAACAGACGATGGTGTTATACACAGTCTTCTTCTATACAAGCTAACGTCCCCGGTTAAGCGGTTGACGGTAATGGGGTTAACCAGCCGTGAGCCGTATAACTTGTCTAACGCAGGGTAATAGCCCGTATAAAAACCACCCTATTACTTTATTGACAACATACACGATTTTTATGAGACACCGTAACGTAGTCATATTAGAAGTAGATGTTATGATATAAACTGATATCTTCAAAGGGAGATAAACGAGTCATTTTGACATTTCTGGGTTTTTAAACATCTAAGCCGTTACTGAATAAAAATTATAAAAAATATATGTATTATTTGTCACTGGTTTTAGCTATGACTTTATTCAGTTAACTAAAGGTATACAGTTTCTGGTAGACCGCCCAGACTGGGCATTTACATTATATACAGCTGTTTGAAAAGCATAGCCTGGTAATATTCAAATATATAGCTATTGATGTGTATATATAATTATTTATACAGCGACTGTAAGATGTGCATTCCTTCATCGAAATTAGGCCAATAATAGCTCCATCGCTCTGTCCATTTACATCCGATTCTCTCAAAACTGATGCCAATGTGTTATTATAATAATATCATATTTGAGTGGAAATTAAAAGCTGGTAGTCATTGACATAACAAAACCATCTTTCGGATAGGAGAGGTTTTATATGTTGATAACACAATTTAACATGCATATGTGTATCAAATGCCGTTAAAGGTGGCATTCCTGGTTAATGGATAACAATAAGTGTCATCACTCATCACACTTCCTTTTTGTTTGCCGAAAATATTCTTTTCTATCTAAAACATTACGAATGAACCGCATGACGTTATCTCACTTGCAGAATTACATAATACGAGTAGCGTCAAAATATTTCAAATCACATTGCAACAAATGCGGCCAAATCTTGAAATCGTCAAAGACAAAAACTATGATTTACAAATTTATACAAATAATACCACTATATAGTCATAATTATTTACAGTGAAAGTTAATGGTTGATCGGATAACGCGTGGAACATTTTACACCAGTCGCTTTTATTTTTAACATCACTGTGCAATATCCTCAATATAGTTTCATCTCACAAACCGTTTCCAAGTAATGGAAGGGATATTTGGAATGAGATTCAAATCTATTCACCAGCATACCAGCATGTTTCATTCATACGGACAATAGTGATGCTATAATATATCGTGTGGCGTGTCACTGTTTATACGGAATTGCCTACTACTGTAGATGATACAGGGTAGGTCTCAGCACAGGGCACATTATGTATGTGACCCATTGTGTACAGATAACATTGATGTCGATTGCAGCCAAAAGGGGAAAAGCCTCGAGCAGAAACCATATGCGGTTGGCATATATGTGTTACCCCAAAAATTGGAGCTTGGCAATAATTAGACAAAACATTATATTTGAAACAAATAAAGTGCGTATAATACTTAATATAATATGCATATAAACATGCAGTTCAATAGAAGCGTTATAAAAAATAACCCAACTGTAATTATTTTATATTGACCACAACTCTAGTTAAAAACTGCTTATATACGATTTTATCTGTAATACTTGTATAGGATAATAAGAGGATAAACACTCATTTAGTACCAGTTCAAGGAAAAATAGTTAAATTTTACTGCTATAGGTTTACTAGACGGGTTACAAGTCCAAAGCTCTAGTTGGTAGAATTCTGAGACAGATGAGTTATACATAAACTATAATAAGTGTTTTACGGCTGCAAATTAACAAGTATCTACAGCTTGAGTTATAGTGATCTGTTTCACCAATTAGACACGTGACTCAATAGAACAAGATTGTTGTTGATGCTAGGATCCATGCTGCACGTGCTGCCAGCCACATTTAATAGGGGGTGATTCACGGGTGTTCATTAACCAAATAAAGGTTACATGAAAACACTCTGTATTTAATCATCCCTCTATTAGTGTCATAATAGCTGCCAGAGAGCGTCAACTAAAGTGTATTCGGAATACATGTAACATTTAACATACACCTTAATACGTTGAATCAATTACGTCAACTGTATGCCTGATCAAATCTAAACACTACAGTGTATCCCGGTGGAAATACTCATTCATTTTATCCGTGTGTTAGGAAGTGTGCTTGAAATTCATACAGTTGATGTGAAGATTAAATATACAAGTCGTCCAAGCATGAAAAATACAGCTGTACATTCTCCCAATGCATGCTACTTGATAAATAGTACACACATCATTTAAATGCGAATAGAAGAACTCGATCTGGGCCAAACCACAAATTCAAATACCACACAGTAATTCTCATTTAACTGTGTACCGTTGAAGAATGAAAGACGAAAAACACAGGTATTGTACTGGTGTGCAGTGCACCGTGCCAGATAGCAGAGATTCGTCAGATTTGACACCTCTCCAATGGGAATTATACTCTTTGACTAGTATTTGACATGGACATAACAGAGTGATATATGAATTGAAGTGATGTGGCTTTTACTGATAACAAAGTTGAATATACAGTTGGAGCAAATCTGTTTGTTCTTTTATGTAATACATCAGTTTTACAAACAATTTTTGTTGTTTAAGAGAATGGCTTGACTGTTTTTTGTCACAAAATCCATTTGATAGGGCATGCTATATACATGTGTGAAGTTTTTGTCCAGAAAGAGGTACAGAAAACACTTGAGTGGAATTCCAGGGAAGCAGTATACTCAGTTTTACTCCTCAAACAGCTGTTATAGACAGATTATAAATCTCTGATCAACAGAGAGAACTTTAGCAGATTCCTAATGTAGCAATATAAGCACTCAAACATGCAGACTACAACAAACACACTTTCGCTTCGTTCTGTCATTCGTGTTGAAGATAGATGAAAATTAATACAAGGATAAAACAAGATTGTTAATTAGACAGTAATTAATTAAAGGCGTTAGGAAGTTTTTTGTATAAAGTTATAAATCAGCATTGCCCTAAGGTTAACGAATGCCTCTATTCAACAATAACCTGAAATAGGCGCCATAAAAGGCAATGAATCATTGTGAGGGTATAACTGGGACAGCAAATCGTGGTCTTTCTGATGATAACGATGTTAATCCATTATTCCCGCTCTTTACACGAATTAGTTGTAGTCTGCCTTTTAAAACAAACCATGCACCTTGATGAATGCCCCTGTGAATGAATGAATTGTATATTACATGTATAGAAACATAAATCAAGCCATCATTAACGTCCAAGTTACAATGAATACATGGACCAAGTCCCAGTCTAGGTCAAAGGGAAGCAAACTTTATGATTAAACCACTGGTTATTTCATCAACTCTATTTTGCTCGTGTTGTGCGATAAATATCATTTATTAAATTCATTGAGTATCTAAAACGATAACTGTATTGGCTAAAATTAAATAGGGGGTGTTTGTCACGTTTACGCCTACATTGTCAATCGATAAAGACAATAATTGTACGTTTTTGAATACCCGTCTTAAAGAACGACATTTTGTCTTTCTGTTCGTGCTGTCGTATAATTGGATGGTAGAACACTTACATTGTTTAGCTGTCCGTGTACCGTGTTGAATCGGTTTCAAGTAGATGCGAATTTTTTGTTTCGTTGCTAAGAATTTTATGGCCTGTGGAAGCCAAGATAAGCATGGATTATTGCATGTTCTATAAAATTGGTAAACCAGTAATCTCCATCCGCTTGTTGTCTTAAATAAGATCCTAACAATACTGTTTCTATTTACCTACAAATCATGACGGAATATGAAAAACGTTTTCATGTTCTCGTGGCAACACTGGACAAACCCAAGGCGGTAAGAAAACGTGTTCATTTATCGTGTATTTTTGTTCCCTTTCAGACGTTGAATGCGCAAGACCTTTTCAAAAGCAGTTTATTTAAAGGTATGTTATAAACACTATTGGGACATCAACCGTATAACCGTATTTATGCGGCTCTATTTTGCACTGTATTAGTGGATGTATTATAAGAAACATTGTAATATAGCGTTCTGCTTCTATGGAATAAACTACTGCCTCTTAGCCCTAACAGTAAAACACTATATCTGGATTCTCTCTTGAAATTAAGGAACTGAAGTCAATGCAAATTTCACCACATTTTGGGTTAGTATTTCTACATGCCTCCAGGGAATCTGAAAAACTAATGGCAAAATAAATATAAAAAAAAAAAACAAAGATATATCCACAATGAATGTGTTTTTGAATTTCAGAGGGCTTAGAATAGAATTAATGTTAGTATCTTTTCTGCACCAATTAAGTGTGAAATTTTCTTTTTGTTCTCGCCAGAAATCACAGACGTTGGGTGTGGTCATAGGCCAGCAGATATTGTGTTTTTATTGGATTCCTCAACCAGCATCTGGGGCCCCAATTTCCAGAGACAATTAGCTTTTGTATCCAATGTCGTGGACATGTTTAACATTGGATTTAATCAGATTCGCGTTGGTGTCAGCATCTTCAGCTCCAAAGTCTATCCCCAGTTCCGCTTGATTGATTACCCAACCAAACGTTCACTTCAAAAAGCGATACGATTGATTGAGCAGCGACACGGTGATACAAACACAGCGGCTGCTATACGTCACATGAGGCTACGTATGTTCAAGAAGCGCCACGGCGCGCGGCGTCACGTTCCTCACATCGGTATCATCGTGACTGACGGCCGTTCGGACAATACTCTGACCACGTTGTTGGAAGCTAACTTGGCCCGTCGATCTGGTATCAGTATGTTTGCTATCGGTATCGGTGACATGGTATATAACTATGAACTGAACGCCATTGCCAGTGAACCTAAGGACGAGTACGTGTTTACTGTGAACAGTTTCGAGGCTCTCAATACAATCAAAAGACTCCTTGCCAAGAAAACATGTCAAGGTAACCAGTTTATTTTTGTTTTATAGCATTGAAAAAACTAATTTTTTTTTGAGTGAGTGTTAAAAAAGTCTTTTCCACACGTGTTCTAGCGCTTGTGTTAGGATTTGCAGTTTGGTGTAAACAAAAAAAGACTGCGTTGGAAAGCGTAGGTGGTCCGGGCAATGACTAAGATTAAATATATTTTTAAACAGTTATGCAAAATGTCCGATAGCCTAAGAAAAAACATCCGAGTTGGAATAAATATTTGAAATATTAAGTAGATCATACACAAGTACTACACTATCGAACATAGACAAAATATCATATTGGACAGAATAGTAAATATATTATTGGAACAAATCGGAGTTCCAATCGAAAAAAATACGAAAATCGCCATTCACCGAATTTTGGTTTTTGGTACCCATTGCACTTAAGTAGCAGTTGTTCTAAAAGAACTATGTTGTATATACGTCACCACAGCCTTTGACGTGTTATTTAAATCCCCTGTATACCCACAACAGCTGGAGATGGAGAGTAATTTTGCAGGAAAGTTGAACTTCCTAACGTCTATTTCCTGGTGTTTCGTCAGAGGTTAAGCAACCCCCCACCCACCCACCCCCCTATATTTCCCCCCATTTACCCATTAACTCTGCTTAAAATACATAATTTTATTCTCAGATCTAAAGTCAAATATTCTATTTTGAAAAATATACCGGTAAGAATCCCAATCAAACAAACACGAAAGACATGTCGAGTTAATCTGGATTCTAAAGCACGCAGAAATGTCAAAGCTTGTAAGAAAGCCTCATAAATTTTGCAAGCTGCCGTTCATTATGCTTTATAGAAAGGTTAAGAGAAACTGTTCACCTGAGACTGGGCAGTTGATCCATGCCAGTACACTTTAGCTACCATTGTGCCCAGTAAGAAATATTACCATAGATGTATGACAGATCAGTTCTGACCAAACTGAAATTCTTGACTTTTAAGATCCTGATAGTTCTTGTCAACGATTTTTGGAAGGAGTCTGTTTTTTTAAAATAACTGATTAGCTGCAGAGAGAACGACCGGCTCTCAACGTAAATAAACACTCTTCTGACAGCTCCTTTGTTTTTATAGCTGGCTGATTATGAGCAGAAGTGTTTGGTGAATAGGTTAGCAAACAAACAAGTTGCCAGCTGCTGGAGAACGTCATGGAATCTGGAGAGTCTTGACAGAACTGGTTATAATCAGCCATGATGCGGGTTTTTAGCTCAAGGTTGCTTACATGTATACATCACACATACAATAATAGTTTCAACTCGCATTGATAACAATTCGTTGAGTTACTCAGATTTAGCCTACATTCTACGGGCAGAGATTGAAACAGCCTCCTCGGAAGCTAGGATACAAACTATCTTTCGATAAATGTTTGAATTGCGTCCATTTATCATTTTTAACTAAATAATTTTAAGAAAATAAGTGACTCCATGTACTTGTACAGATAATTTCCGTAACAATTGGTTTGACTGAATTGTCGCCGTGTTTATGGTCATTTTAATTATATGCGGACGGTGGTGTCATAAAGTGAACAGCAACACCGCAATAATGTTAAGTTTTCCACACAAATGCTCTGTTGGACAATTGATGCTCGTCTACATTTCTCATGGCATACATGTACTTTGTACCGTCCTTAGACAGGGGGCAGTACAATTACAGCCAAATTGTTAATATTTTTCTGAATCCGAACCGATTAGAGGTTTTTGTGTTTGGAAATGTTATAAGAGTGGACTCGTGTCTTAATAAGCTGGTATAAAGAGACAAGTTAATTTGTGAAGAAGTATTCCCTTTTTCACAGCAGAACAAAGTCGTACAGATATGATCAGTTAAGTTTGTATTCAGAAATGATACCTCTAACGGTCACACCTCTGTGCAAAATTACACCTTTCTTCCACATTACATATAGATTAAAACGGACAACTATGTGCCCACCTTGTGCTCGGCTAAATATTCTGGAATGAATACATAGTCTGTCATACGTGACTTCAAGGAAAAGTTCGATTCAGCTACTTTGGAAATTACAGCTGACAAATTTTATTTTTCTTTATATCAATTCACTCTGTCTGTCCTGGTGCTCCACCACAGTATATGTTAAATTATTTAAACGTCACCTTCTTTCAAACAAATACATATGTTAAATACCTATGTTAATTACAATTAACAACTGCAATCCCCTCAATCCTGATTACTGCCATGTATTGGTTACCACTCTCATGTAAACGATGGAGTAACAGGAGGTGATACTCTCGTGGGGAAGGGGAGTCTTACATCGTATTTTAGTAAGGGGTATTGAGCAGTGGACAGTCCATTCCGTCCATTTATAACTTTGATTCGATCTTTTTTTCTATAACTCGTTTCATGAACACTGGAATAGGAAAACACAAGATTATTCAGTTAAAACATCTTCGTTATGTTGACTTTCTCATTGTTTATTTATTTATTTTTATTTTATTTTTATTTTTATTATTGAATACTCTCAGACTCGTTGTGAATTAATAATGTAGACACAATGCTTTATAATGACAACATGGCGCTTGTACATTATGTAAAGCAAACATATTGAAGTATCTTAATCCGTTCTCTACTAAAACCATCGAGTTTTGTCGACGCAGTTTATTTGTGGAAATGTGATAGTTTTATATTCAGAGTAACACCTCAAACTATCTAAATAGTTGGAGTCGATACAGTTGACAAGATACCGAATATTATTTCAATGGTTCCATTTAAGGTTAATGCTTCTAGAATTGCTTTGTGGTAAATCGCATGACAATATGATTTGGATGTCTATCCAACCGAGAAAAAAATTTTTTGTTAGCCTCAGTAAGAGGTATTGTTGTAGGCAATTTTTCTATTTGTGGCCAGTAATTGGAGCTTGGTGTAGTTTACGACCCGCGAAATCCCTCACACATAGAATCATTACATAAAATAGAATATTTTAGTCGGTACTTTACAACCGACGTAGCCTACAGTCAAGACATATAGACATCAAACGTCAAAAGATTATTTAATATCTGTAATAGTGAGAAAATTTATGTAAAGTTGTTCTTCAAATAACTTTAGTGTTTCACATGGCTGCTCTTAGTCTTAGATACAATTCTGTTAATATAAAGTGAGTCGCCAAAGTTTCAACAAAAAGCGTTACCCTGCCAATCGCGGGATACGGATTAGATTCACGGTGGATGCAGACCTCTTGATCAACATTGCTCCTTTTTAAAATTAATATGACAGTGGGAATTGGTGATATATTGTGATGAACTCTAAGTTTGAATTTAACGTTCCAAGTTCTCGGTTCACCCTTATTCCCAGTGCTAAAACTGAATCTGGTAATGGGTATTTCTTACCTTCAACACAAGTTCTTAACGCCTCTTACACTTTCTCTTCAGATGTTCTGGAAACTGTTTTAAATATTGACAAACCAATAAAGAGAAATATAAATCAATACATTGATATCCTTTTATAAAAACATTTCTGCTGACAATTGTTTGGAGCATTTACATTGTATTCATTACAATGATTGATTCTGTTATTTTCCAGTCACAACTCCACCGCCAACCCCTAAGCCCACCACAACGACCACCACAACGACGACAACTACAACAACAACACCGCCGCCTACCACCACCACCACATTGGCACCGCCAACAATTCAAACCCCAACAACAACAACAATGGGTAGGTCGTGTTTTTATATTTGAATTGGTTATATATGTTTAACCCAACAATGAATAAGAGTTCTGGTGAGTGTGTCTGAGTCTCTTCTCTAGTCTCATGCTGATCTACTATGCTGTGATCTTGATTCGTCCTAATTTATATTTCCAATTCAAAAACGGAAGAATCAAAGTTTAATAAAATGCAATGGACTGAAGTTAAGAATAGCCTTTTAAATGTATAAGTACGTCAGAGAGCATTCTTCGGCCCTGTGTAATTATCTGTTTATACTCGAATGATATTAATTCAATACATTCCATGACATGGTTTGTTGTGGGCTGTATGTTGTATACATGGAACGGGATTAATTTCATCAGTTTCTCTCGACCAGTATCATTAGTATTATACAAGTATAAATGCATTTGGTAATGCAATTCAGTATTTAAATCTCAAACAATCGGTTATTCCCCTTTGCGGTATAGATATGGGGTATATATGGAAACACACACTACCAAACAGTTCGATTTCATTTGATTAAAATCGTGCAGTTTTACCACCATGGCATTGGGTAAAGACCACTTGGTTATACACCAGGACCACTGTGAATGTAGTAATATATTGTAAATTACCACAGGTTGTGCGGTCGTCGTTCGGCAAATTACAGCTGTATAAATACACCTGGACTATTTAATGGTCGTTTACAGCTGATGATCGAGGCAGCTCTTTTTAGACTGATGTTAATTAACAATTTGTTCTATTTCATATTGAACCACCTAACACATTTATACATTTCTATGTCGTTGGATTTTCGTGTAATGTGGCAAGAAAATAGATCCTCCTCATGACTTATTGGAAAGAACTTTACGGTTCGGGTTTGACCCAGAGCTGTAGTCTGTCTCGAAAGGGTTGGGGTTAGGGTTAGTGTTTGACTATGAAAGCTAAAAGATGTTCAATTAATGAACTTGATAAAACTATCTGAATATCAACAACAACAAAAGATATTAAAAAATATATATTATTTAATATTTCCAGAAATTAATCCAACTCCTTTAATGATGTCGATTTAGTTTGAAAACTGATAGATAATCTACCCGCATAGAGTTGTTCATACAAATGAAACCTATCATTTGACAGCATGCAGCCCAAGTACAATCTCAACTGCCAGCAATATAAAATTAAAGATTTTTGTGTAATAGATCTTTTGGTGATATTTGGTTTGTATGCAGCCAATAATGAAATATTAGTTTTCTTCGATCGCTGACTTCATGAGTTATTATTTAATCACCTTTTATCAGATTGCCTTTTCTTTGTTTAGCTCACCGGTGGAAATTTGTTTACCCGGATAACCACAATGATCTATGGACAGCTCGTTTACGGAGAGGTAATTGCTTCATTGACAATACCCATATTAGTATGCACTGATTGGACAGGGTTTTAACTGATATTGAATGATGCCATTTAAGTCACAGATACGACATTCCATAATCTGTATTTCATAATCTGTATTCCATAATCTGTAACCTACCTTTTGAAGGAGGTGTGTATATACACAGTGTTTATACGACATTCCATAATCTGTATTTCATAATCTGTAACCTACCTTTTGAAGGAGGTGTGTATATACACAGTGTTTATACGACATTTCATATTCTGTACAATGCGGTGCACTGTAACTTTCTTTGTGAAGGAGGTGTGTTTATACTCGGTATTTATACAACAAAATCACAAAATCAGTACAATGTGCATTGAATTCAGTCACGTTACCTCTTATGACCGGATGAAAAAAGAAAAAAAAAATTTATAAAGATGAACTTCATTACTGACAACAGAAAGGTAATGTTTATGGTATGTCATGTAGGTTTACATAATATTTTTCTGTGTTGTAGTTTGTGGTAAGAAGCCGGCTGATATAGCCTTGGTTTTAGACTCCTCGTCCGGTGTAGGAAAGGAAGAGTTCTGGAAACAGCTTCGCTTCCTTCAGGAGGTTGTCCACGTGTTCAATGTTGCTCCCGACAAAGCACGGTTTGCCGCGCTCAGTTTCTCCGATACGGTTCGGGAGGAGTTCGAGCTGGGTAAACACACCACGGTCAAAGGTGTCAGTCGGGCCGTGGCTAGGATCGAACAAATCGGGGGAGGAATCAACACTGGCAAAGCACTGGAGTACCTTAGAAAAAACGTATTCCTACCAAAATATGCTCGGCACAACGCTGCTAGAATAGCGATCATACTGAGTACAGGCAAGACGGATGATCCAGAGGAAATGAAGCGTCAAGCCAAACTGGCCCACCAGGCCGGCATCTATGTGTTCGCAATTGGTGTAGGTCCAAAGGTCGGACAAACTCAACTAAACAAGATTGCTAGCCAACCCAGCGAGAAATACGTCCTACAAGTGAAGACCTTCCAAGCCCTCAGGAGTGTCATCGATATTGTCTCATTGGCAGCCTGTAAATGTGAGTGGTATTCAGCTCTAGATTATTCTGGGATTTAATAGATTTTAATACAAGCTTGCCCATTAATTTTTGAAGATGTTTGTTTCTTTTACGTTCCCATATTTTATATACAAATATATCACCACTGTATTTAATACACAAATATACCAGTGCTGTATTTTATATACAAATATATCCGCGCCGTATTTAATTCGTTTTTAAATATTGACTTTTTCAAGGTTTTAAATACTATCTATAAGTTTATGCTTACTTTTACGAAATTCTAGAGGTTACAAATTAAAACGTTCCTGCATCTTAATTAATTTTTACTTTTGTAAAGAAGAATACATTTTCGTATATTCATTTTCAATGAATTTGTAAAGCCATAAATGAGTTTTATAAACTAGTCATTAACTAATGTACATTCATTTGTTCACGAAGATGGATAAAGGCACTTTTAATCTACATAAGTGTTACTGACTGTCATACAGAGGTGAATTATGACACCCAAATTGTAGTTAAACTAGTTTGAAACAAAATAACTGGATCAGTTTTTTGTACTGTGTGACCGCCATTTCACATTATATACAGATTCCATTTGACATATTGTCCACCTGTCAAAATTTGGATTTCTTAATTGACTTTTAATTTATTTATATCTACTATTCAAGGATATGTACCTTTCTGCTGCATTACATTCTATATAAACATGTGTACCCACCCGAACCTCTACACTTACTTGTTTATACTCTGACTTCTTCATAGTCTCTTACATTCTGATTTTCATTTTCTATACCAGTTATGCCCTATGTTATTAAATTTGACTAAAATAGCCTCTGGGAACTATCTGTCTAAGATATGAAAAAAGATTCGTTGGTATCATTGTGTACTTTTTCCTTTTTTCCATTTTTTTATTATTTTTTTACTTTTTTTAGGGGGATGGGTGGCTCTGGACTGTCTTAAGCGTAGGAATGTATTACCCTGGGTTAAGGATTATTAAATGCTGATTATTTCTGGATTGCCCACTAAAACTATACCCCACCCCTCCCTCCCAACAAACAAACATCGGCGATCTGCCGACATATAAATGAAGTAAAAATTAGTTGGAAGTTAAGAGTATTTCAAATCGATACTTTTATCATTGTATTCATTAATGAGTGTATTGGTGTTTTCATGTTTTCAACATTTTTTCGTTCCAGTGGACCCTCCGCTGTTACGGCCACTACCGTCAGATGAAGGTAAGACCATATATCGCTCTCTGTTTGTCAGACTTGAGGGATTTTAATAGCCTGTATTATGTGGGTTAACAATATGACAGGCTGAACAGAGGGTACCCTGTCTTCATTCCCCTCGTTATAACTGCCACAACTCCTCGGTCCCGCTAAGCTCGTCTGACAGGTCCTAGTTTTACATTTTTTCCTCGCTTTTTACCTTTGTTGTGAAAAGTAAAGTTAGACAGGCACTATGCTCTAAAGATAACAATCTTACGAATGTAGAGAGACGTTTCTTATACAATCATTAAAACATGTAGAAAAAAAGCAGCCAGCCACCTTACGTTGCCAGTGACGTCAGAGATAAAAAGCGGAAATGGCACCTGGCGGGAGAAAAGTGTTTAAAAGTGTATTTATATAATATATACATATATGTTAACTGGTATTTTTTATGTTCCTTCCATTCCTCTTTTCTACTCGTCACCTTTGCCTTATAAGTATTTATTTAATAAGTATTAGTGATTTATTTCTGCAGCTTTTAATAACCATATCATATCATTTATTAGTGGTTCTATTAGCTTCTTTAAGTTTTCCGTTAAATGTAAATTAAAATAACTTTAATACACAAGAAGAGTAACGTTATTTCCGAAAAACGTTTCATTGATAACAACTTTCAATAAAGTTAACATTTTATTATTTTTTATTTATTATAATTATTATAATTTTACATAGTAGACCAAAGTCACAACTCCAAGAAACGAAAAGATACGCATGTTAACTTTCTATATTTCGGTTTATTAAACCATCATCAGGAAAAATAGATGCGTATCTTGTCGTTTCTCGGTGTTGTGACATTGGTCTAATAGCCAAAAACACTACATGTGTATTGTGTCCAACTCTTCCGATTATCTAATGTTTTCAAATATGTGTGTTATTGATTTCTTCATGAGGTGGGCTCTGAAAACGTGAAGAAATGTGACGTTGATTCTTTTTTAAAATGACTATACATGCTATATTGATAATATCTACGTTAACACTTGAATTCTCTGTTCACAGCCTGTGGTTCTAAGGATGCCACTGACCTCATGTTTGTCGTCGATTCTCCAAACGCTGGCGTCAGAAACACGAAAAAAGCTATGAAATTTCTGGATAACATCGTGGAAAAATTGGCTATTTCAGAAGACAAAGTTCAAATAGGAACTATAGCAGACCCTTGTGATCGCTCAGAAGGAATTCAGTTGAACCAAATTCAAGACAAAGTCACTGTTAGAGGCAAAATGGAAACGATGGAGTTCAACGATATTTCCAGTTTAATGAAGGAAATGAGGATGCAGGCCCTAACAGCGGGGAATGCCAATCGCTCCGGCGCAAAGAAAATAGCTTTGATTATTGTAGATGGAGACTTGGCGCATCCTTTACGGGCCCTGACAGAGGCTCAGAGGGCACGGTTCCACGGTATCGAGGTTTACGTTGTTTCCGTGGGTCCAGTTGTGGACCCCAGGGAGCTGTCTCTCATGTGCAGCACGCCAGGCCCTGACCATTTCTTCAAGGTAGACACATATGATGACCTAGAAGGCATTTCGAAGG
Source organism: Mopalia muscosa (assembly GCA_031763545.1). Lineage (NCBI taxonomy): Eukaryota > Metazoa > Mollusca > Polyplacophora > Chitonida > Mopaliidae > Mopalia > Mopalia muscosa. The sequence goes on along the minus strand of JARFOD010090560.1, from coordinate 9,772 downwards.
ACTTGTTACAGAAAATGTGTGGAGGTAAGAGAGAATGTCTCAACAAAACCAGTCCATGTCACTCCTGATATTGCTGGGTTTCTATTATATAGAGTCTGTCTTAAAGTTGTGTTATGTATAGTCCGTCCGATTGTCTGACAGGCGCTCAGTTTTCCACACTTTTTTTTTTCGTAGCATCTCAGGGGATTGAACTGATATTTTGTGTAAAACTTTACTATGAAATTTTAGTCTTCTTTTATTTTGTTCAAGTTATCCACAGCTCTTTCTTAAACGGATTAAACGAAAATTGTATAAACAAACTTGTTTAGGAAAACTGGCCTACCAGGTTTAAGTTTAGTGCAGTTCTCTTAATTTTTTGCCAAGTTATAACCATTTTATTTAACAAAACACTCGTTAATATGCATCTGCATGTAAAGGTTTTTGATATGTGTTGGAACTAGAGATCACTTACATATTGAGGTGAATGCACTGTCTTGCTCATCGAATGAACCCAGCCCGAACATAACTGTAGACTATTGTGTTACAAATAAAAGTAGGCTCTACCACTTCCAATTCAATGGTTGACAATAACCTGAAAAAGATTATGCAATAGTGCAATAATGACCACATTAAATCAGAAAAACAAGATGCTTGTTTTGTTAAGATATGTCCTCGTTTCTGCCATCCTCTAATACCATTTTTACTTTCCTTTGCAGACACCGTTTGATCCTAAAGGACAATTCTGTTGACAGGTGATACAATTATACCTTGAAACATTGCTCACTATAGCCTGAAATTCTTACACCAATATACCTGTCGGTGGTGTGACCGGAATTAAGCCGGACCTGGCACCAAGGCTGAACTGATTTCGGCCACTGGAGGGCAACTGAAATCTAGAAATAGTTACAAAAATAATGGGAGCTGTGGAAGGTAAAACCATCTTTTCGCAGACCAGTAGGCTTCAGTTGTTGTTTTTTTCTTTTTCTTCTTATCCACAGTTACTTTTATCCTAGGCGCCGGCGCTTACAGTTCCCAAGTGAATTGTGGTCAAAACAGTGATATATAGTTTTCCACACTTTACCCTTTTCCGTATACTAATTCATGTAACAAACGAATGGTAACTACATAATTACTTAGTGACTTTATGTGTGATGACCTCAAATAAACAGGGTCATCGCATAGACTCATAAAGCATTTGTGATATTGCTGACCTATACTGGCCTCCCTGCTGAGCAATGTGTGAACCCTTTAAAAGAACACTCTTCGACATGGCTTCAAATTGGATTCCTGTTTAACACTGACTACAGTTGTGGCATTTCACATTAATATTCTCAGTGAAATGTTAATCATTTATATCAGGACAACAGGGATGGAATTTAGTGATATCGGAGAACTGGTTGCAGTGTGGTACGAGTTGCCTGTGACTGTCTATTTTTCACGATTCAAATGAACTTTCTCTTTCTTATGCACACTTTTTTTCCGATGGCTTCGTGTAGATAATAATAATACGTGAAATGCCAACTTTTTTTCTTTTTCAAATTGCAAACAAGGTACAAGGTACTAAGGAAAGAAATGAAATAAAGGATTTGGTGTCAAACTCTAATAGCTAAAACCGACAAACACAGGCAGACAATCTTAGTTTGATTGGTTCAATATTGTACTGATTGTCTTCCCGAGCATAGTGTATTATAGCATTGCCATTGAGGAGACGTCAGTAATATAGAATATATTAATACGCCAGTTGCTTTGTATGTTAAGAGGGTTTTTCTTCTATTCTTCGTTTGTTTGTAGGGGGGGGGGGTCATTTAGGGTAAACTATACAATAAGTGAATGTCTTAAAAACAATCTACACTATGAACGTTTTTGAAAAAAGATTTACCAGCTAAATTTATAAATTAATATTTCTTATTTTTTTAAAATGGTAAAAAATGTATGATTCGCATGACAGAGTAGTCCTTGAACTTTTTGTTTCCGCAATGGGGTTAGCTATCTGCCAATGTAGCTTGAATTTGATACGATCTTACCCAATGCAGAGGACGTGTAAGCTTCTGATCTTGGTGAATCAACAGATTCACATCTGTCTGAGAATGGTTAAATCCAATTTATATATATATATCATCGGGGAATCGAATTTACATTTACCTTTATTATCTGTGTATCCATGACAACCAAAAATATTATTGAATACAACAATAAACATTAATAATATAAAGAAGATAATTTGTACAGTCAGTAGATTAAAAAATATACCTCAATATACTCAACAATGACTATGAAATATTGATATATCTGAGCTCAAGTCCGCCATATAGAAGTTCTCATAAAAGAGTTTCTGCCAAATGTATACCAATCTCTATGATTGGGACTATAAGTACAAATACCTGTAAATAGATGTTAACAGTACTGTACAGGTGCGTTCTGTTGTTCTACTGTTGCTCTTAAAATGCTGTATTTCACCTTGTTATATGTGGTGGTTATATGTAACTATTGCAGCGCCTATTTGCCAAGTCAGGCTATTCGATAATTGTGTCTTACATTCTCCACCTATTCAGATCCATGTATTTATTTATACTGTTGTATTGTCAAAGCTAAGTGTTTATTGCACTACATGTAATAAAATAGAATGTTTAAAGAAAACGTTACACTGCGCATGTTCTTGGCAAGGGGAAGTTGCTGATAGTTACGGGAAAACAAAACTAATTTGTTTTTTTAAGATTGTTTTAGCTAATACATTTTTTCGCCTTTAATTTCCGAAGTGAAGCGATTGTCTGTAAAATCCATTCTATGTTTTCCAATGACTAAGCTTCCCCTTCCCACGAACATTTTGCAAGGAATGGTCTATTTGATGTTTATTGATGAATGGTGCGCATGCGTGTGTAAAAGAGGCGGACTTCCTGTCTGATCGAGTGAGTTGGAGTGCAAGATGGAGCGTGGGATAATTTCTCTGTAAATGTGTAAAAAAAATAGTTAATAAATAAACTTATGTGTTTTATTCGTTTATTTTATGTTTCTGTTGTTTTCTTTATAAAATAATAATCGTTTAACATGAAAACATGGAATCCCACATATCAGCTAAAATACCACGAAAGAGATCCTCGAAACCCCAAAGGTTGATGATGACATATGGTTTGATGTTTTATTACAATTAGTTAACATAGCCTTGAAGAATGATGACAGATACAAACAGGGCTTTACTCGTGACACAAAGGTGTACCGCAAGAATAACGGACGAGCTTAGGAAGTTATTCGTGACGCGTAACTCCAGTGGGCAGAGTATAACGAATACATTCCGCAAGAAGAGCAGTTGAGTATGGATACATGTCATAATAATTGAACTTGTGAACAGACATAATTGGCTAGATGCTAACCACAAGTTATCAAAAAAATTGAACGGACTCGGGCAGTTGGAATTCGACTAAGTTATTAGCTATGCAACGTTTAAAGTCTAGTATGATTCTCTGACAATCTCGTCAGAAGAGATACCAAAACATGGAATAGAATTATAAAACTACAATTTCAATTCCTTTTTAAAAATATGTGTGTCACATGGTGTATTCCGGGTTTACTATATGTGCATACATAACTGAACGGCCCTGTACAGACGGGAGCTGTCAAAAGGAATTTTAAGGCCCTTCACAAAATGTTATTAAAAAACAGTTAGGCATCTAAAACCAGCCCATTAATCATTTTAAATAAGCCAAGAACCTTCTACCAAGCTGGGAACAAGCGCGCGTATATGTCCTATATCGGGTGGTGTACTATTTAATTATTCTTTTAAAATTATTCCAAGACAAACATCACATAAATCATCTGGCCCTTGACGTACGTATGTTCAATGTATCAAATTCGTTAAATGACTTTATTGAGATGTTATTTTTCCCATCAGAGAAACAGTGTGTGTTTTAGCTATGTTTTACAGACTCATTTAAATCAACAACATATGTTGAGAAAGGAAAAAGAGGCCATGGATTGATATGGACGATTTGGTTAACTGTGTCAACCGGAAGTCACCATTATATGGATGGTTTGGTTAACTGTGTCAGCCGAAAGTCATAATAATATGGACGGTTTCGTTAACTGCGTCAACCGGAAGTCACAATAATATGGATGGTTTGGTTAACTGTGTCAACCGGAAGTCACAATAATATGGACAGTGTGGTTAACTGCGTCAACCGGAAGTAACAATAATATGGACAGTGTGGTTAACTGCGTCAACCGGAAGTAACAATAATATGGACGGTTTGGTTAACTGCGTCATACTCCACAGATTTTTTTAGAAGAGTAAATCGTGTATTTGTGGCGATAGATCAACAAGTAAAGTTTGAAAAACGCGACTAGGAATTCCGGAATGTGTGAAGGAGTTAAAACCCACACTGAGTATGGTATAACATGTATGACAAAAGCTAACGCCTGGAATGTTTAGTTGTTACATATTTACAGATAACAAAGAATTTATAAATCATGATGATGACTTTTAACATTGGCATACCATTTTAACATGAGATAACATAAGTCTCTAAGAAAATAATTTAACACTATTTTCATTATTTTATATAAAACGTAATATATAGTTTTGAAAAACAATGTTCGATTCCCTGTCGGGTTTCAAGTTTCAAAACTTTCTGAACTAGAATCTACTCAAACTAACAAAATGGCATCCAAAATAACGAAATTGAGTATTCATAGCAGTAGCAGTATGTTCCAGTCTCCACATAGATTGTGTTCAATGACACTTGTACCGAGTTAGTGTCCCTTTTTGTTGCTCCTACAATTTAGTTGAAGTGAGCTGTGGATAATATGGAGAAAATAAGAAATCAAGTTCCTGGACATCAACAAATGATATCAAAAGAAGTAACGTATAATTTGTACTTGTACGGGGTGTATAACACATTCCTGTTTTACTGACGTTGTCGTTTTGTAAAACAAGTGCAGTCGCCAGGCAGAAATTAAGCGGAACTCCTGGCGCTGTACTTGTTTTACAAAACGACAAACGACTTCAGTCAAAAGTCGTTTCTTCCAAATAAGTAGAGTTTTGAAGGCAGGTGAATCTATTTGAAAGACGCGACATCACACTGAGGATGGGTTAATTCCCAAGCCACTATAATTTTTTGTTTTAAGTTGTTTGAATTGTTGTTATTTGTCGATTTTGAGGAACTCGTTTCTGATCTTCTCCATATTATGTACATTCTACCTCAACTGTTAGACCGAACGAATTAGATGTCTAGCAGCTCGATACGAGTGTTAGCTGCTGGAGTTCATCGCCGTCAGATAAGTGAAATTCCTGAAAACTTTCAAACTAACCAAACACCACAGGTGATAGTGTTGACGAGACACATGGAACGGTCGAAGTAAGTGTTAAAACACTAAGTGCTAAAGGTTACAGTAGTACACACAACACTTCAATTTTACTGAACCTTTAAGTTTACCCAAATATATACTTGAGACATTCACATATTAGTAAGTAGTAGTTTATCTTCAGATAGCAAAGTAAATGAAACATTATAAAGAGCTTGCAAACAACTGTAACAGTATAAAAGTATTTATATCGTAACTACATATTATAGCTAAACTTATTTTTTAATAAAATTTTTAAAAACATAAATTTGTTATGATCCTGCTCTAGCCTAGTTAACGTATGCAGTTAACATGCTTTCCCTTGTAGATTTTATCAAAGAGCCATGTCACACTGAGTTCATACTAATAACCATGGTTATTTAACTTCAACTTCGACTAAGATCACTTTGTGGTACAATGCACCGGACCAAAATAACGAAACACTGCTGGTAACAACTCTGTTTATCAACCAGATACAAATATTACCTGGCAGGCCATATCTTCCGTTTGGTTTGCCTTTGAGTTGTTTTAAGACACTTCCGTGAGAGACCACCCCTGAGAACTGAGGTAACAGCTTCACTAATCACGTATAATGTAAGCAGTCCTAGAACAACATATTACACTATTAGTCAAACTAACAGATATGTAGGTAATGACGTGAATTGGACGTTACCCCCACAAATTTGCAAGTCACTTGCAAGGGATGACAGGCTGCAATCTTTAGCTCGATAAGCTTCGACGAAAAGACTCCCCAATATGCCCATTTGTTGAATACATTGATAAATGTCCAATCGTACGTCGAACTAATCGTATGTGAATGTCAAGACAGCCTATTTGTTTTAGGATTCCTCGCTTATAATAATATATGAGAGGAAGAAGATATATTTTTCATTTGACCCCAAGACAAACAAGACTAAATACTTATGAAGAAAGCCCAGGAAACAGTTAAAGTTTTTTATCTGTTGATGAGGACTGAGTTTTGAGGCCGATCAAGTTATTTATTCGTTTTTTGTTTATAATGTACCCCTACAAACTGTGAATATCAGAAACGATGTAAAAAAACGGAACAAGGATAAAGTTCTAATGCATCTGTGAGTATTCTGATATCATATTGATATTATATTTGATCCACATTTAATCCACATGGTTCAGGAGTTTTATATTATTAAAATAATCTAAAATAAGCGAGTTAATATTGTATCGGAATAGTTTATTACATTCTGAGATTGATTATACTAGATTTCACCGGAAGTTGAATGGCCCAGGGAAACGTGAAACCATTCCCATCCTTATCCGCCCACTCGCCCACTCACCGAATGTGTAAATACTCTGCCACCTGTTCGACAGAGAAGAAAAACAAACTCAAATGAAATAAGTCAACCATTGAATGACTAAAAGTTCATAAGCACCCAGAGTATAATCTGTTTCCAGTAGAACTGTATTACAAGTACACATTTATATATAGTGTATCGGATATGTTTAGATTTAAGACGAATATTGTGCATTATCATTAAGCATTCCCATGTCGGTAAATTTGACACAAAATCATGATTAAAAAACAAAGAATTTCATTTATATCGATGAATGTATTATTACATTAACAGTCAGCTGATTTTTTGGAGCGAGGTTTTGAGCTGTACCAGTGGTTATTTCAATGGGTTGACTATGTGCTACATGCAGCCAGTGAGAGAACAGGACCAGCTCTGCTTTACTGATAACAAACAATAAGATTCAAGACAACCACACGACCCAAAACTATGGCGGATGACCTCCGTCAAAATTAGTGTATTCAAAATATGCCATATAAACTGATTACGTATTATAAAGTACATTAGTTCAGTTGGGTTTCTCGTCTTAGTGTTTGCATAGAAAACAAACTTAACCCTATTGGTTTGTAGATCAAAGTCTCAACTCCTGACTTTGGTCTACAAAGTCAAACTATGAAGTGGCAATCACAGCCCATGGGTTTGCATATTTGGATACTGCATTAAGACACCAGGAGAACTCGTGCCCTAGATTGAAGTATCCGACTCTATCCAAATCAATGCGACCAAGTCTGCTGTTTTTGTCAACTTGCGATGTCATTTACTCTATTCGTGAAGCAACATGAACCTTGTCAATACATCAATTTGGTGTACAGTAAAATAAGCGAAACTCCAAACATGGAAGCCAATATGTGTGTTCTATATTTTGGCAGAATGTATGCAACCATCGTCGGGAAAGTACAGTCAATTAGGTGAATTACATTCATAAGTTCGTCTGATTTTTCTTTTAAAATGTCTTCAAGCGGCAAATCATCAGAAAGTTGTGAACACACACAGGCGTTTGATGCGATCTGCCTCTCTGACGAAAACACCAGGCGCAATGCAGGGTGTAATAAATTATATAAGTACATGTAATTTGTGGTGAATATATTCAGAAACAGTACTGTCCTTAATCAATAAAACATTAAGCATACAGAGCGCCAAGACACAAGTGACATGTTTTTCAATAAGATGATATAAATGTGCCCGTCTAACTTATGGTGAATACATCACACAAGGGTTTTACGGTGAGGTTTCAATTTGAATAAAAATTAATATAAAAGAAAACGTGATTGTCACAAATATGCTTATTTATTAAAAAAAAACATTAAGAAATTATGTTGAGATGTTTATGTCGTCTGATTTTCATTTGAATGCTTATATTTTATTATTGGCAATACGTATTAAAGTGTTAATCCAATCTGACTTCCACAGCCTGGTTCGTTGGTTATGTATGTGAGTGACAGAAAGCGTGTGGTCCGCTGTAACCATCATGATAAAGCCACACCGGCCGAGGCATGGTTAGCCGCTTCCATTGATGACAATAAATGATTCTCAGAAAGCAATAAATATAATACCTCGACTTGACAACGTGTAATTATTGTAAACGGGAGGAAATTTCACCAGTACAATTATACTGCCAACATTATGACCCCTTCCTCAGGTAAATCTTTGTCTCTTTCATCCTTCTTTTATGTGAGGTTTAAGTGAGCACTCAGCAGTATAGGGTAGCTAATAAAACCCGGATGTCCTATATCAGTATGTGAAAAGGAGAGACCTATACGTACTTGTACTATATTCTTAGACTAATTGGAAACAGTTGGCTCAGGCTGACGCAACCCAATTTTTATTTAAACGATACTCAAAATGGGCGTTCGAAATGTAACGATCACTCGGTGTGTTTTTAATTTCCCGCTGTTTGATTTGCATCTGGAAATTTTCGAATTTCCTCTTAAACATTGACGCTTGAAAAATGCCGAAGGAAGACCACTTCAATTATAGTTTGTATTGACAAGATCAACGCAAAGGAACTTCAGTGCATTCCCTTACAGATCAACGCAAAGGAACTTCAGTGCATTCCCTTACAGACCAAGACAAAGGAACTTCAGTGCATTCCCTTACAGACCAAGACAAAGAAACTTCAGTGCATTCCCTTACAGATCAAGACAAAGGAACTTCAGTGCATTCCCTTACAGACCAACACAAAGGAACTTCAGTGCGTTCCCTTACAGATCAAGACAAAGGAACTTCAGTGCATTCCCTTACAGACCAACACAAAGGAACTTCAGTGCATTCCCTTAAAGATCAAGACAAAGGAACTTAAGTGCATTCCCTTACAGATCAAGACAAAGGAACTTCAGTGCATTCCCTTACATATCAAGACAAAGGAACTTAAGTGCATTCCCTTACAGATCAAGACAAAGGAACTTCAGTGCATTCCCTCCCAGATCAAGACAAAGGAACTTCAGTGCATTCCCTTACAGATCAACACAAAGGAACATAAGTGCATTCCCTTACAGATCAAGACAAAGGAACTTCAGTGCATTCCCTCACAGATCAAGACAAAGGAACTTCAGTGCATTCCCTCACCGATCAAGACAAAGGATCTGCAGTGCATTCCCTTACAGATCAAGACAAAGGAACTTCAGTGCATTCCCTTACAGATCAAGACAAAGGATCTTCAGTGCATTCCCTTACAGATCAAGACAAAGGATCTTCAGTGCATTCCCCTACATATCAAGACAAAGGAACTTCAGTGCATTCCCTTACAGATCAAGACAAATGATCTTCAGTGCATTCCCTCACAGATCAAGACAAAGGAACTTCAGTGCATTCCCTTACAGATCAAGACAAAGGAACTTCAGTGCATTCCCTTACAGATCAAGACAAAGGAACTTCACTGCATTCCCTCACAGATCAAGACAAAAGAACTTCAGTGCATTCCCTTACAGACCAAGACAAAGGAACTTCAGTGCATTCCCTTACAGATCAAGACAAAGGAACTTCAGTGCATTCCCTCACAGATCAAGACAAAGGAACTTCCGTGCATTCCCTCACAGATCAAGACAAAAGATCTTCAGTGCATTCCCTTACAGATCAAGACAAAGGAACTTCAGTGCATTCCCTCACAGATCAAGACAAAGGAACTTCAGTGC